>SJOL01002371.1:0-125700 GCA_004794785.1 Opisthorchis felineus
AACCCTAACCCTAACCCTAACCCTAACCCTAACCCTAACCCTAACCCTAACCCTAACCCTAACCCTAACCCTTACCCTATCCCTAACCCTAACCCCAAACCAACCCTAACCCTAACCCTATACCTAGCCCTAAACCTAACCCTATCCCTTACCCTAACCCGAGCCCTAAGCTTAATCCTATCCGCCCGTGTGACGGAACGTTGATTTTGGTATCCCTCTGCAGATCGTTCGCCCAGCCTAGCGCGCGCCGATTAAATGCTGTTCCGTATTACTTTTGGTCGAGTTTAGTGGCCGCTCTAGGCGCATATGCAACCACAATCCAGCAGAAGCCTACCACGATTTTTCATAAAATGTCTCTCTCCCTAGGCCGTTATTGGGTGGCTGTTCTCCAAGTACCGAAGCCCAAGGACATCTGTTTGTTGACTGTCATTTCCCCTTTTCTGTGAACAGTTTTGAACGTTTGAACTTCATGCCCCATAATACGTACAAACAGTTTTGTCCAAATCTGGAATGTTTGTCAACAGCCCCCAGAGTCTCTGAGAAATATCGCAGTCCTCGGACACTAAGAATGATGTAACACTAAATAGGGAGGAGGTTAAGTGAGATCGCGACCGAGATCCGAATTAAAAAAACGCTTAACAGGTAGCGAATGAAGGTAGTTTGGCCGTCATTGGATAACTTTGGTCAAACGAAGAAGAACCCTACATTCCGACACTCCATGTCCGTGGCTAATGGTAAACACTGTTCAGGTATAACCTGCCTATGCACTTGCAGACATTTAGCGCGTTGCGGTTCAGGGCGGCCACAATATCTTCAGATAATTTGCACCCTAACCCTAACCAATATGGATGGCCACGCAAACTGAATACGGATAACAAACTGCGATAAAATCACGCCATCGTAAACGCCCACAAATGTCCGAATAGTCACCGAATCCCGGCTGCTGAAACCAGTTAAATTAGCACGCCATCAAAACTAGTCTTTCAGAAGCTACATAAGATCTGTCGCTCTATTAGCTTCAGAAAGAATCTTCACCGATAGCATTCTGTTGATGGTGCCAAAAGAAGTACTGTGGTGCAGGAAAACCACTCGATCCACGTTGTAATTACAATCAAAAAAGCAGCAAGCACGTGTTCTGAGCTCAATATTTGTAAATGACCTTTGACGAACAAACTGGTAAGAATAATCCTGGAAAACAGTCCTTTAAATATACTCACAAGGACAGCTGAACTGAGGTTTGCTCCCTACCCGGGAATAAACGATTCATATGATGCGGAGTGATCCTGGTAATGCATCACTTTTCTGGCGGTTGAGGTCATGCTCGAAGGTCTATTGCTCAAATAGGATCCACCTGCTGCGCTTGCATGGACCACCAACTTGTACCTGACGTGAACACACGAGAATACTCATGTACGTGTGATTCACCTGAGATGCGCACTGGAATATTGAACGGTTGCAATCTCGTGCAACCGTGTAAGCTGCTACATTATTCCACCAACCATTGGAGTGTATGCGATGTGTCTTCAAAAGTTCTGCACCTGTGTGATTTTACTAGATTGTATGTATAAAACTGGTGAGATGGGCTGGAAAATTTGCGTTCGTTCAACATCCCTCTAACGAGAAAGTGGTGAAAATCCCCTATTTGGACCCAGTTTTCAGAGTCATTGCAAATATTCCACTTAGATTTGATTGACAGTAGCCAATTGAACTGTATTCAAGCTTTGAGTGTACCTGTCTGAACCTGAAAAATTATGTACTCGCCTACCCTCCCGAAAATATTAGACATAAGCTAAAGCTAGAGGTTAGACGGCCCGTTAGTTATTGCATCGTACTGGTGAAAAAGGTAGGGTCGTCTTAATCAGAGTGAGACATTTACTGTCTCTTGGTTTACGTTATGTATGTTGAATTTTCCGGATCAAACCTACGCTCCAAAAATCCACGTGATCCCTTCCAACCACGCCGGCTGCGGACAGTGAGGGAAATAAGAAATTTGCCCTAAGTTACCAGGCAACTATCAACCCGAACAACTTCTTTCACCCTTTTATTTAAAAAATCTGCAATTGTTGAATTCGACTGTTCGTTACAGATACTTATCCTTTTCCAAATGTTAACTCAGAGGGACACATTGTGGCAATCGTGCGCAAATGTAAATCCTACTTGTTGGCAACTTTGTTCCGTCTTCCTCTCTTCGTGATAACCTTAGATTTCTATGTAAGCCTTATCAGTTTTTTTCATGTTCACAAATAACGTAGCAATGAACCTCTGTCCTGCACCGTAAGCAACGCCACTCCAAACTCAGAACGTCAGAAAAACTCGCAGGTCACAATCAATTATACGCTTACAAATTAAATGTGCGAGACGCCAGTGAGCTCAATGACAATGTCGGGACGCATAGCCTGTTGATGTGGACCAAACGATTTAAGTGAATTACCACCGCCGTGACATCACGTTCGCATCTGCTAATGATATTTTGAGAGGCAATTTTGAATCCGGCTTCACATGCACGTGGGAATCCCAGCCGAACCCTTTGAATTTAGGTGGGATTGCCTTTAAGTGGATGTCACACGATCGAGTCTGTGTTGTGAACGGTAAACGAGTGAGTCAGAAAATTGATGTGGAATACTTCCTCGCAGCTCGCTATCTATACACTGTAAACAACACGATATTCGTTATTAGATCTCAGTGTGGTAATTATGAGCTCGATGCGGAATGAGGAGGGTGAATGATTAAGCATTAATAACGCATGCACAAGATGAATGACTTTTGCTGGCTACTCACGTGATGTTGTGAGCATGCTGGTCAGGTTCAGAGTGTACATTCCAATAAATATTACCACGTGGCCGAGCCCCATTGCATTCTAAACTGTGGAAATTGCGCAGTGAACTACATGTTCATTCAATGCCATGCAAGCCATTCAATGGCATTCATCTAGTAGTTTTCGCGTCCAGGTGCACCAGAAATTGCTCACTACTACAAAATACGCAAGATAGAAGAGGCGAGTTTCTTTATTCCAGATGCTGAGTACTTTAGGGGTCTGTACCATTGGAATAAGACATAGATACAGCTGCATCTATATAGTGATAGGTTAAATGATTTTCTCCTGTCATCCAACTAATGTGCATCTAGGGGGTATCAGACGGAACAACCTTTGATACCACTGGGTGGTGAGATTCACTGGCGTAAAATGAGTCCGATTGCTAATCGGTAGGAATATCGGACGTCATTTTAAAGAATATTCAGGATGGCAACTAGGGCACCATCTAGCTATGTGGCATGATTGATAGTTTACGTCTGGAAGAAAGTCCGCTCACAGGCAGGCTACACAAAGGAATGGCATTTTGCGACAAAAATTTGAGTCCTTTATATGCGCAAGAAGTGGGTTCTTTGGCCGCACTTGGTGGTCCCCCTGTCTGCTTGGCTCTCTGTCGAAAAAACTGACACCAACATTCGAAAACTGAGAAGATTGGACGGATGGATTACATCCTCAGCGTTTCAGCTGAGCAATGTTGAGAATATCAGGCCTGATTTTACCGGTTTTGTCCTAGAAGCACACATGTTCTTTGATGAAGTTAATAAAACGCCCAAGTTGTTTTGCCCCAGCAAGGTAATCTATTTGATTGAGGCTATCACACTTATCTAACGGAAAGTCACAAACACTCAATTAAAAGCATAAGTTTAGGTGAAAATGCATTCATATCGTTCTACTTTAGAAGCCATTTACTTTTACGAATGGGTGTACGGAGTACATCGCAGCCACAAACTACTGTCATAGTGAACGCGTGAATCACAAAATTGATTCAACTCAGCCACAGTGAGTTTTAAACTCGCATGTATTTGCAGGAAGTGAAGCGCGTCTTACAAAAAGCTAGCCAAACGCAATGTATTTGAATATAAAATTGTCAATAAAGCAATCTTTGGATAAGGTAAAATTGCAGGCCAAGTAATTGATTGGTTCGCCGGGTCCAAATCGGCCCTGAAATACGAAAATGAGAGAAGTATTCAGTGCGGTGTTTGCACTTCCCAAAATTGATAGCCCGCTAGCCATCTCGCAGAAGGCTGTGGATGTTTTTGAAGCATACAGGCAAAACGGCTCCTTCATAGATTATGTGGTCAAGCTGGAATAAGCTAATGATATGTATGATCAAGATTAAACCAACTGCCGCTCAGGGAAACAGTTTGGTGATCCGTTTAACAGGTTCAGTATACTCAGTACATATATTATTACGAGCGACACTCAAAATGTTGTGGCGTCAGATAACCAGAAGTTCCAATAAGCCACGGATAATTATGAAGCTCAAATAGCGTTGGTAACCAGATGACTATCAGGCTTCAAAAGACATTCTACGACAAGGGATATTATAGAAGTGCACCCAGTTCAACAAACCTGAACACGCGATGCAACGTTATACATTTTTTGAAGCAATAAGGAAAACGAAATATTCCAATAATATAGGGCTATGCTTACTATCGAAAAATTCTCTTTCGAGTGACAGCGTAGTGCTAGATACCCTAGTGAGCAGCCTTCCGGAGATATGCACATTGGCGCAATTAGATCCTTTGTTCAGTAAGGCGTGGAAATCCACCTGCGCCGAGAGTATTTTTGTGCCAAATTTTACGCCTACGGACGGCATATTTAGACACTATTTTGAAGGAGGTAACTGCCAAGAAGGAAAGCATATTCACTTAGGATGTCAATAAAACATATCTTAAAAATTAACATTGTAACCTCGATTTATGAGTAGTGAAAAAAGTAGTTTTCTTGACAGGTTTCTAGTACCGTTTATGGCAAGCAGTGGAAGCTTGAGAGCGACTTAATATAGCGACAACAAATCTAGTTTTGCAGACTTTCTTCCACAATGCTTCATTTTCCCCAATGGTGGGCGTAAAGATTTTCATCCGAGGTCTTCGTACTGTGCCAGGATTCACGAACTCCGAATGCGTGCACTGGGTCACTAAATTCTGGGCTGTAGATTATGTGAGAATTGGTCGTCGGTGATATTGGCCACGTGAAATCAGCGACGAATACCATAGCTATATACTGGGTGTTCGAGAGCTTGCCATACGTCGCGATGACTGTTTTGGAGTGCCCATACATTTCCGGACATTTTTATCGAATGTCAGTCGACAACATTTTCTCCACCAAAGACTGGACAAAGCTTTAATCAGTGTCACTTAGGGTGAAGCCACAATACATCCGTCGGGGGACACACCTGCGATATTGTGAATGTTTGTTTGCATCTAGAAGGAGCATTCAATGCCAGACTGACCAGCTGGTAAACCCTAGCTTACGTGACGTATTGGATTGCTGTGTTACTCGTATGGAACACTAGATGAATTCAAGGTGCCGCATTTTACTTTTCAAGTCACTGGGTGCTTAAAGTCAAAACTAAATCGTTGCTTAATCGACAACGCAATCAACTGTAGAGGAACGGAACCCAGCAGCTAAGCTTGACGATGGCAAAACATATCCGTTGCAAAGCCCCAAAATTTAAGAATGGGGTGACAGCCTATCTAAATGACTTTGAAAATGGATATCATTTATGGCGTTCTATGCACTTGTCCACTCAACCAAATATAATTATCGTGTGAAAAGTCTTTTACAAAACACATGCGTGAAGGGTAATACAAAGAAAGGTTAGGCCAAAATGTGGAAAAGCAAGTATCAAACAAATGCAACTGTGAAGTGTGCTGGCAGTTTGTGTCTGTCGACACAAAGTCAGCCTCTTGGCTAAGATATCCTTCGGCAATTTTGCGTTTCAACTCAAAGAGCAAAAAGCTGTGTACGACCTTGATTTAGACGTTTAAAATAGGCAAAATGGTTTAACGGATACCCCTAGTTTTGCCTGTCTATGAAGCTCACAAAGCCGACAGCATTTGAGCCGTTTGCCCTCGTTTATTAACCAAGAAGTTTTGAATAAATGAGTAGCAGAAAATCTCTTCCAGAAGAGGTACGAAAACGATGTTCATCTAAAGCACGTCAACTTCGGAAGTCCAGTGAGATACTTGTTCTTTAACTGGTTTTTCCCCTAAAACGTTTCACTTTCTGCTGAAAAAACGCCTACCAGTTTTCCACTGTATACTTGCTTTAGTGCGAAGTGCAAAGCAAAAAGAAATATTACCATCTCTGCCCAAAAATTCCTAGTGCATTCAATCGTATATGAAAACATCATTCAACAAGCAGAGACGGTACGTAGTTAATAAACCACACGCCATGAACATATTGACATCAACCCAGTTCACTATTATCACGATTTTCGACATTTCTAACCAGAGGTGTATTTAGATGTTGCCCAAAAATGTGCTTGAACCGAGTCCAGCTGAACGATTTTGAAAACTCAAGACGATGTATTCGCTACGTATTATGCTGTTTTTTTGGCGACATTACCAAACCCATACGTCAGTTACGATACACACAATTTGGTTAAACGTAGTATGGAAGTAATGTGTGCAAATATCGTCCACTTACCCAGCGTGTTTTTGGATCACCAGTTACTGAATCCTACCGCAAAGTGGTTTCAAACAATGGAATTGAATAGATTGGTTCCAATGTAGTTTGTTCAACATCGCTTGAGGGCTGTCGTTGAATAGGAGAGTATCTTAAGAAGATCGCTCAAGACGCTGTTAACGAATACATAATCTCTCATTTGTCTACAAACGGGAGGCTGGATTGGTGAATACGGAATTGATGGTACAGTTGCGGTACTTACTTGTGGCGAGTTCGCTGTTTTCTTGAAGGAAAGCGTATTAATAAGGATAGAAAGAACAAATAGAATTCAAAAGCTGACCCCAAGGAATGTAGAATATATGGAACAGATTAGTAAATGTCCCTAGGGTCATTTAAAAAGCCGTTGAAACGGTGTGTACACTATGCCCGAGAGGGTGACCGGGTAGTGACGGGTTTGGCCTGAGGTCAGCACGGCCACCAATTAATGCGAATGAACACAGTTATCAGCACTGCTGGCTAAGTGGTGATAGAGATAACGTTGCTGGTGGTATTTACGATCTCGCGAAAATGATCCTGATTTGTTCTGGTAATTGGACTCCTCAACAACTCAAACAAAACGTTTGTGGACGAGTTTTGCATATAATCGCCTAAGTTGTGAGCCAGACATACATTAATCAACCAGCTGGTCTTAGCTGAATCTTAGAGAATTCCCACGGGTGAAAGTTAATCCTTAAATGCAACTGGCTAGATCGTTTAAATTTGTCTGTCCCTACTCGGCTGTGGCCATAGTTAACGAGCACGAGCCAATCAATCAGAATTATTTTGCGTATGTCAGAGTGGCATCACTTCAAATGAGAGGGGCAAAGACATGGACAGCCATTATCGAATTATCGGGACATCCTTTGAAGGCGTTAACCTTGTCTGTAAGGGGGATTTTTTGAAGTGACACTTTTTAGCGTACAGTTCACTGGGTACCATCAAATATTACTTTCCCAAGATGTTGGTCGCAGAGCTGAAAACACTCCCTGAGATAGCTATTTGCTATTTCCTGGCAGATGTTTTACAATTTTTGTTACTGTTTCCTCAGAACTGATGCCGGCTCCTCAAACCCATCACCGCAACGTCAGTATCTTGCCGTGCTGTACAAGTCAGCTCCTCAAATTCCAGATGTTTTGTCAGCGGACTAGTCAGCCGTGACATCATGTGACCGTGTTTGATGCCTTCAGGCAGTAGTCAGCCATGAGGACGAACAAAGTCTTCCAAAAGTGAAAACGTACAAAAAACGGGATGCCAAATGCTCTTATTTTCAATTTGATAGCGTCACAGATTTTCGTAATCGGATCATCAGGTTTTAAGTTTCGCCGCATCCACAACGGTGCCCATTCACTGCTGTTGTCAATAAACTAGGGTGTGCATTCAAGGAGAAGCGGATCCAAACCCCAAGCAAACAACAGTAAACTACATTTTATAAGTCTGAATACTCGCGCCACAATTACGCAACTTACCCTCATGCAGCTGAGAATTCAAAGCTGCCATGGGAAATATACCATTTTGGAAAATCTCGCTAGAAACATGGTGGCACGGATGTGTGCATTACTAGATGGACGAATGCAATAGACGAAATCTAGCAAATCCATCTTTAAATGGTGAAATGAATAGTGCACTAATACAAAGAAAAATGCAAAGTGCATGCTACAACAGCATAACTCGTCAAAAGATAATTATTTCGAATATTAAAACAGGCAGCTCTAAGAAATTTTAGCCGGTGGCAACGAAGATGCGGCTACAAAGTGTAAAACGCTGTTCAAAATTCTCAGACGGAGAAAGTGTCTAATTCTTATCGCAAATGAAACCTATTTTTTCCTTGAGGCTTTTCCGTTTTCCTGTGATCAGTCCACGTTCGCTTGTTGCTCTGGGCCTTCAACAGGTTCTCTTCAAAACATATTGTTATTAAATGTGACATTTCGGGAACCAGAACTGTTTATTCAACTGTCCTTCAAAAACCGCCGGGAAGCCTTTGGAAAGTGCATTTTTTTAAAATCAATTTAAACGCTCATACCCCTGCGGTTGTTCATTGCAGCCGACGCTAGAATGCAAATAGACAGAAATACACTTGGATTAGAATATTCAGATCATATCAGTGTCAGACCCAAATGTGGCAACTATATCACCAGTAAACGATGTGTTTTAAAAGACTTGATGAGAGGACGTTTTGATCACCCAAAGAAGTTCACAAGCATCACAGTGTGAGGAACTGTGTTGTTCTAGTAGCCAGCACCCGCCGACTATGGTATGATCAACGATTTCATTCAAAAGTTCTATTTGTCGCTAATAAAGAAGCTCTCACAAATGAAATGGTCTGCGAAAAATTCAACACGCATTTCGAAGGCATATTCTTAAGGGATATGAAGGCTAGGGGCTGAAGACAAAACCAAGTGTCTATACCTCTAATGTTTTGGGAAATAGGAAAGCCACAAGCCACCAGAAAGGTTGTCAGAGCAGTGAAATGACAGAAACCTCCTCTAATTCCCAGATACATTTCAATGTTGGTGGTTTTACGGCCGTGGTCTTCCTTGAGTGTGGAGGGTTTACGGGATTTCCAGTTCCTGGAACAATGCAAGGATAATGACCGGATGTGCGAAGATGCCGTCCCATTCATTGTAGTGACTAGTCAACAACCACTGGCATCTTCTTTCTTAGCTCAAAAATGGCTGTTCCAAATGGGGCAGAACGGGTTCCTCAAATTTGCTTTCTTATGCAGTTTGAATGTTTTGGGTGCCTTGAGTTCAAGTGCCTTTTAAGAACGACGGCTTTTTTGGGGTTAATCGATTTTCGCCCTTCCGTGCGGTACCGAAAGTGACCACTTCATGTTTTAAAGGGGGGCATTTTTTGAGCATGATTACTGAACTCAGTATGCGCCACTCTCTTTATGCACCACACGCACGAGAAGAGTGATCATGATATCCAAAGTCGTCTAATACGGATTTATTTTGAGATGACTACATTCACGGTTTAACGAAGTAAATGAACGCTTACACTTGGAACTTATGCAATATCACGGATAGGCCATCGTCTTTTCCTGCCACAAGTGACGCACACGTTTAGAAAACCAGCGTGCACTCCGACAGCAATAGAAAATATCCACATTGTGACAGTCCAGAAGAGACGTTGCTCTTAAAATTGGACACCATGACTGCGGCCGATTGAAGCCGATCTACGAATACTTTAAATACTACTCCAGAATCGGCTATATGCGCACGAAATGTCCAAGTAAATTAGCTTCGCGAGAAGACCCTTTGACTATATGCAGTGCCAGGCTGCAATACAACTATATTGCAAACAGCGTATACGTGCCTGGAAAAGTCAACTTCTAAGCATTCTACCCTATTAAGGTCCAGTCGGAACTCAATTCAGGTCAGTTGCTATTTCTCCATGACACCCTGAATGCACAAATACTCTAACACAAGCTAAAAGCCGGGACAAAAAGCCTTAACTTTACCAGAATCCACGGTAATAGGTCTGAAGGGAATTAAGAACCTGATATAAGGTAAATTTGACGTTGTTTAAGACGAGTGTTTCCAAAGCTGGTGTAATCTCATTGTGGGCCACGCTGATCACCACCGACAAGATTGTACTCCGCATTTCGCTACGAGGTGCTAGCCAAACGCAAACGCAAGCCTCACTCAGGAGTCACGGAAACGAATGGCCATGATATCACTGACGAAGCCGAACGTGCCACTAACAACTTTGGGGAAGTTGAACTATGCAAGTTTGTAGCAAATACATCTTGTACCGATTTAGTTGGTGTTACAAAAATTCAAAACACAAAGCGCGAGCGTTTATGTTGGATCATCTAGCGATTTACATTTTTACAGCAATGAGGTTATATAGAAGGCCATGAATAGGTTCGGGTCAAAAGTTAGCCTGAACGACTTCATGCGCACCGATGTAATCGGACAACCGGGAATGAAGCATTCTTTCTAATTTCCATATGCGATGGCTTCAGTACCAACCACCTAAGCGCATCTCGCTAGAACTGCGGGATGTACGGGTGTGTTTGACATCAATTGAGCTTGTCGTACTACGGATGTGATAACACAAACGTAATTGATTCATCTCCCGCTGATCGGGTGGCTGCAACCTTTGCAAGTGAGACTTACATCCGAAGATTTCATTGCTCGCTTCATGGACTGGTCTGCGCACACCCTCATGTTGGCTGCGAAGATGTATACACGCTGGGGAATTTTTTCGAGTCTTTTAAATCAGCGTATGCAGGAACCCATCAAGTCCCCCTTTCTGAGGGACTTGGAAGTATATGCTTCTGAAGTACTCCCACTACTGGGTAGCAGCAACCAAAGGTTGATAACGTTTACACAGAATCATTACTGTCTTCTTCGGAAACAAAGTGCCAGGTCCATTAACATTTGACAGATTAGATAAAAAAAGGAAGCAACTTTCAACATCTTCTACTGGAACGGGCGTACCAAACGTAAAACGTCTTTTGCAGCATGTGACACAATCGCACATTAGAGGACCATCCTGGCTCGGCTTAAAACGCATTTGTATTCTAAGACTGTGTAATTAAGTTTGTTGCTACTTCAAGGACAATACAGAAGATGATTAATGTCATAGAGCTACAGGTGGTCGAGATGGAGCTTTAAAGCTTATCAGCCGTCAAGAAATTAAAAAGCAGCGATCACTGGGGATGAAAACAACGTCAGAGCTTACAGTTACAAGCTAACAAGAGCAAGCAACTCCGTCTCAAATTCACTGTACCAAAAACAGAAATGGTAGTACAAAAAAGACTCATCGAGAGCACTGCAGCAGGCGACTCATGAGTTTGTAATCTTCTCTGGCATGCCAGAATGACTATGAAGATATTTATAAGCTCGCAAACTTTTCAAACATTGTACGGACCCTAGGTATTTACATTTTAATGTCTAGCAACTACTGAGAGTAGCAAGCTTCCTTGCGAAGATGTCTACTGATTGCTGAGGAATTAGGCCCCCGGACTGGGGAAAGGCGGCAACCGGCCAGCCAGTTCAAAGCAATTGCAGTGAAATAAATAGGACTGCGTTTAATCTGAAAGAACCTCAGCTGCCAAAGAATGTGTCAATTAATTCTCAGCAAAATGAGTGCCGAAGCCATTCTCCTCTGATGAACCTGGTTGCAACCAGAGAATGATACGTTGAAGTAATTGTCTCCAGATATATAGTCTTCGTTGGCTTCACTAAGGCTTTCACTTAGGTGCTTCAAGAATTGGTTGGTATCGCCCACCTGAGCATATTAGTCCGTTGGTACGCATTTTAACATGGCCTATCGAAAAGTGCCATCTTGCCTGTAAAAGGATAATTGCGACTTCAGTTCGGAATTAGACATCTGATCAACTGTCTCACTGCAAATATCTCCATATATGTGCACTTTTGGCAAAACAGAGCTATCCCATGCTTGAGAAAACACTACTTTTGGGCCGTGTGTTTTGTGTAAACTGAGTCGGATACTGTGATAGGCGGCTGCGTTTTGCCCACCCAAAAGTGGGTTATTCGGTTTGGCAGTGGTGCATTATGCATCTACTCCATCAAGGTCCACTCCGAAATCGATTCAGGTCAGTTGCCATTTGCCCATAACAACCTGGACGCATACATACTATCAACAGAAGCGGTGGCAAATAGTTTTAAATATACGAGAATCAAAGTTGGGCCTCAAGAGATGTAAGATGCTGACCTCAACAACCTTTACGTCGAATGAGTCAGATGTCCTTGACGAAGAAGATGCTGTTGCAATCTCCTTGCTGGCCTAGATGCCTACGATTGGGGCAATTATACTCCCAGTACATGGCTCGTAAGTGTCTCTTAGTTTACATCAAACGAAGCGCTGGCCATGCACAAAAGTATCATCACTCAAAAGTCACGAACGCAGTTGCCATCGATACTGCTGACGCTTGCGGACCTGCTAACAATCTCTTTGAGGAAATTGAACTCTACAAGTTTGTAGAAAATAATTCCCGAGGCGATTTGGTTGGGGTTACCAAATTTGAAACACCAAGTGCGGGCGTTTATGTTGGAACATCTAGCCCTTCCCACTCCTGCATCATTGATGTTATTGAAAAGGCCACGTATTGGCTTGGGGCGAAACAAGCCCTAAACGCCATCATGGACACCGATGTGATCATAAAACCAGGACTGGAGCAGCAATTTTATTTCTGTACTCTGAGACTGCTGTATCAGCCACCTAAGTACATCTAGCTAGAAACTCAAATGCAAAGTTTAATTGACCAAATTATTGTATAAATGAAAACATTTTCCGAATTGTAACTTGCTTCTTTTCCAAATCACACCATCTGTCAACAAAATGGAAATAATTTGGTGCTTTGATGTGACCTTTTTTATAACAACAATGAAGGAGAAATTCAACTGGGTTTCAGGTGAGTCTCCCGTCAAAACCAAATAGGTATGCAAATGGATGTATTTCGCTAATTTCGTGAAATGTGGGTTCAAGCACAACATAAGATTGACGGAAACTCTGCGATTGCGCCTATCTGATGAGCCTCAAGAAGAGCGAAATTGATCGTGGGCTGTCGAAGAGCTTTCAGGAACTTTACGAGCAGTGTATAACGTCAATATACTGTAACGAAAAACTAGTACTGATGACATATTTCGACAGGCAATCAGCGTAAACTATTAAACATTTGAAAATTTAGCAACATTAACGGCTTCATCCAGAAACGCTAGCAGAAGTCGCATATAATGTTCTCATTACGCCCTTTTTGTTTTTTCTTTGTACGGTTGATCGGTTTTCCCCTGCGTTTGTGCCTGGAAACCACATTCAACTTACTCATTTGTTGTCACAACCAATGCAAGCCATTTAGATTGTTACAGTGGGGGGTTCACAGGTTTCGCTTGTGAAAGCTGGTTGTCAAATGCAACGGCGAGGTTAACGTGTGCCTGCAATCTCAGAATCAACACTCATCAGTTGCCTGACGTTGAAAGCTTTATTTCTTGTCCTGAACTACTGAATTTATTACCCCAGGTGCGTATTTCCCGAAATGACAATCGTCATGCATTTTAGACACATGTATTAATATCTAGGGGTGATAATGGACAAAACGCAAGTAGATTCGCCCGTATGAGTCCCCGAGGAAAATATTTTTAAATCTAATCCTTTTTCCTCGGAATGAAAATATTGCAATTGTGTCACAGCGACGTCCTGTGTATGATGACCTCCTGCTTACACACCATTCATTCGTGTGCTTCGTGCTCTTACCAATTTGTGCGACTGAATATGTTTGAATTGAAATAATTGGCGAATTTCGGGAGCTTATTGATTGGGCAGAACAATGGTTGAACTGTTTTAGATGCAAGTTTAGCAATTTGACAAGCGAGCCACTCGTTTCAAGTAAAGCTGCCGGGTTGAATAACTGGCCTCTCAACAAGTTCTTCAAGTTCTCAACTTACCAGTGGCAGTAGCTAGGCATGAGCAAACAAAACAAGGAAAGTCTCGAAGTTAGCTGGGATATTGCATCATGATATTTGTTTTTGTAGAACCTTGGTATGTCACTTAGTGCTTAAACACATCCTCTCGCTCCGGCTTGGCGCCGTTGAATTTAAGATGTAACCATATTTTGTCACTGGCGTTAATCACAATTAATGGAGCGTCTAAGTGACCCATCTTACCCAAGAAACGCAGTAGGTTACAAAAGTCGCAGTGGCTGAACTAGGCGAGAGAATTCCGGAACTACACGGCAGGGCATATTGTTCACTGCAGAACTCACTTTCAGTCAATCCGGCTACGTCTGCAGTTTAACATTCAGGAAACCCATATAATTGACACTTTTAGGACATTCCTTGGGCAAGCAGATTTCACATCGATGACAATTCTCCTGGTATAACAGTTATGCAAAAAGATCGGTCTAACTCACCTTCTAATAGTTTTTTTGGGACTGTCGAAATCGATAATTAAAGATTGTTTCAAAAAAGTTGCTTAAAGAAATCATTGAGGTTTTCAGTCCGTTCATTCCTTTTCAACACATGCGAAAGTTTACTTGCATGCGTTTCCTTAAGGAACTTACATGACTTAATCCACCTTGTTTCTGTTGAATATATAGCATAATTCAGTGTAAGCCGGAGAAAACACTATCTCTGGCATGCGATTCTTGAAAAAGCAGTACACAGGAGTTCGTGCTTCATTTACACATGGCGATGATACCCTGGCTAAAGAAATGCAAAATTTTTGTGTGGCACGTAAAGCGTTGTTTAAGGAAGGCGCTACTCTCAGCAGCAAAAATGTCGCAATATGTAAATGTGCCAGTTATGAATTACTTTTTGCTGAAAAAACAACTAAAATATCTACCGAAAATTTGCAGGGTGTATTTACTGTGTTCAGTGAGATTTGAAAGGCCAGTGGGACGTTCAGTTCGGTAGTATTTACTTTGGATCGAGCTTCCTGTAACTGAAAGCCGCCAGTTTGCTGAAAATGAGCCAGTTAGCTAGTTGCACAGCTGTGCTGGTCACCAGCAGGTGTCACGTTTATACAAGGCCAGTCGTTGCCGGATCACATATAGACAATCGCTCGTGACAACATGGACTCAAAACTTCCACGAAATTTTCATCAGATGACAGTAGGCTAGAAGCAACCTAAACTATGATATATAATATTAGTTGGTTTGTAAATCCAGAAACATCACTTGTTACAGTGCAGGCCCAATTTCTCCGAAGGTTTCGTTCTTCGTTGGTGTCACCGTGTGTGTCACCGTGCAACGCACTGTTGCATTACCTCATTGACATGATTTACCATTCACACTGCTGAAGTGTCGAAGACCCCATGCAACTTTTAGTTTAGCCGAACTCTGACCTGGGTAGGGGCGCAAAGACGCTGATCCTCGTCAAACAGGCTTTTGAACCCCGCACATCTGACATGCGAGGCAAGTGTGTTACCACTACCCCACCAGTGCACGCTGGATCATCTGAACATTTTCGTCTGAACAAGTGAATATGTTTGCGCTTAAGCACTAATAACAGCGAAACTTGCGTCCAGTGCTTTTCACTTTGGTGTGGACCCACTGGACTGATTGCCCCAGCTATGTTGCTAGATACTCACGGTGCCGCCCGCTCTACTATTTGGTTTTCTGTTACAATTAGGTGTCCAAAATTATTCTCATTCTAATTTCGGCCCCGGCAAATGATCAGCCACAGGTCAATAAAAGGACACTTTCAGTCTATTAATGTCACAATATTTGACTTGCCTTCCAAATGGACGATCCTCTCAAAGGTTTTTAACCGGCCAATTCAAAACTTAGGCTTCCTCTGATACCATTCCTAATTCAGTGTTTCATAGATGAAATTCTCTGTCACGGAAAGACTGGACCTCACCGTAGTGTGGCGGTTTGTGCACGTCAACGATCCATTGAGCTATACTGGGGGTCGTCCCCGGGACACCCGCAGGGTCTCTCATACCAGGTTGGTCAATGGTTAGAGGTCTCCTGGCCCTCCAGGTTGGAGGTTGGAACATATGGCGACTTGTTCCGTAGAAATGGTAGTGCATTTGCATTTCCCGCCAAACACCGCTGCCTTGCGGTTGAGCTTTTGAGCCAAAGGCTTTGGTTGAGGACCCAAATCGTCGTCCTGTCTAGGTGTGGGCTCCCTGACAGTATCCCAGACCACGTATAACCATGAACTGCACGCACACAAATAAACTCGTGCCAAATCGGCCGTCGCGTGGTGCTATCAGCCGGGTCGCCATACTCGCTGCAGATCCGGACGTTAGACGTAATCAAGAGAATCGTCTTCTGGAGTCTCTTTCAAATGCTCCACCATCAGATGTGAACGCATGCTGGGACGAGATGGCCACCTCTTTGCATAGTGCTGCGAACTTTGCCTGTGGCACGGCACCACCGGGCGCACTCAAGCACTGGATATCAGACCGAACGGTGGCACTGTTTAAATCTCGGAGAAATATCCCACCCGGTCCCGAACATAACTTGATGCGACGAACTATCAGACATCAAGTGAAAGTGAGCGCGCAAGCCCACCGTGAAGTATGGTGGACACAGAAAGCCAAGGAAATGAAAGAGGCCCAGAAAGCCGGTAATGCACGAAGATTATTTCAGTTGATCCGTGCGACCGGTCCCCGGAAACCACCTGTGAGCGAAACCATCAATGATCGGAAAGGAGAGAAGAACGCCCTGGTGAGTCGAACAACAATTGCCGTGGCCTCCAGCTGCCACTCATCTGGAGCCCAGAGTTAATGTAGAACCTTAGACCGTGAAAGCGGAACCAGCAAAGGCCTCGGAGGTTCACGACTGCATATGTTCTCTCAAGCGCTGGAAGACCTCTCACCCGCATTGTTCAAAGATGGGGGTGAAGTCCTCAGTCAACGCTTGTCTGAGCTGTTTGTTTGCATTTGGGAAGGCCAGACTGTCCCAGACAATTGGGAAGAGTCGGTGATAGTGCCCATTTAAAAAAAGGGGCTCTTAATGACTGTGGCAACCAAAGGGGGATCAGCTTGACCCCGGTTGTAACGAGACTGTTGGCGTCACTTTTGCTCCGTCGCCTTACGGTGGCTCGTGCGACACTGACTCGAGAGCAACAAGCGGGATTACGGCCTAGCAGGGGTTGCGTTGACCAAGACTTCACACTCCGTCAGGTGCTAGAACAACGCCATACGTACAAGCGACCCATAATTCTAGTATTCCTCGAATCGGTTGATCGGTCTGTTATTCTGGACACTCTTGCCCACCAAGGAAGGCCCCGGAAACTCGCAAGCATAATAAGCTCTTTTTATTCTCATACTTCCGGATGTGTGGGAGTATACGGTGAGCTCTCCAAAACCTTCCGTACACAAAGCGGTGCCGTAATGGAAGCCCACTCTCTCCATTCTTTTTTAACTTCGTGATCGATGAGATAATGAGGTGAACGCCTGAAGGTCTCCAAACCCCGGTGTTCAAATAGCCTGTGAAGAAAACCTTGTCGATCTTGAGTACGCACCCGACATCGTTGTCATCTTCGAAGAGGAGGATAAGGCGCGTGTTTTTGGATGAACCGACCAAAGTCATCTCGTCCTTTGGTATGCACTTTGCACCCACAAAGTGTAAGGTCGTGCTCATGGACGTGTAGTCACTGAACACGCCACTCACAATCCAGAGGGGGGCGGTCAAAATTGTGGAGCGTTTTGCGTATCTTGGAAGTTGTATTGGTTCTGATTGTAGTGTGACAAACGAGGTCAATGCACGAATCTGCAAGGCCCGGGTCGCGTCTGCTAACTAGAGAAACCTATGGCGCCAGAGTAATGTATCCTTGAATCTCATGGGACGTGCTTATCAAGCTATAGTGCGGGCTGTTCTGTTGAATGGTTGTGACACTTGGCCTGTTCGAGCAGCGGAAGTGAGACGTCTTCAGATGTTTGACAATCGTTGTCTCAGGGTCATAGCTCGTGTGGGTTGGTGTTGGCGCATCCGTAATGAGGCAGTTAAAAGCGCGTTTGTGCAGTGGGTATTTCTATTGAAAAGTGTGTCCAGCACCAGAAGCTGCATTGGGTGGGACATGTGTTGTTTATACCTAACCATCGTTTGCCGAATAGGGTGGTGTTCTCCATGCCAACTCAGAGTGGCGGAGGCAAAGAGTTGGCCAACCCTCGACCTGGCAGAGGGGTATGAAGGAGATTACAAAACATTTGGGTGCTGTCGGTGCTTCTGGCCTTCCAGCATAGGGACCAAGTGATCCTCACTGCGCCTGGTTGGAGACGCTTCAAGATATGGCTACCAACCGATATCACTGGCGTCCTTGTTGTCAGTTTCTATCCAGATTGCCTGGATAGAAGTGTAGGCACCTTGGAATGATTGTCGTAAGCCAGCACTAAATCTCGTCCTCACCCAACTTTATTCTTCTCTTTATAATAAGGCCTTGAAATAAATCATGGTTGTACGGCAGTGAAGCATCTGTGTTGAACACTGATGTCGTGGTGTCGATGACGACGATATTCCGGGTGACTTTGGATAATCAGCCGGCTTCCATCTCTAAAATGTTAGCAGTCCAAAGCTCTTGAAAATCATACCGTAACTTAAACACCTGTTGTTAAGGTTCATTGCTGGACGCTTCTCGTGTTATTGCTGACACTGCTTTCCTAATGGATATCTGACTTTAACCTCATTTCAGCGATTAGGCTGAGCTATCAAAATATGTCGAATTAGTAGCCCCAAAGGTTGTTCATTTGATAAAATCGGATCTCGCGATGTAATGCACTATCTGTTGTCCATGGTCTCCGTCTGCCCTGATGCCAATACGAGTTGATAATGAAAGTTAAAAAAATCTGTGCGCTAAATTGAATACAGCCCTCAACTTTTATTAATCAGGCATTCCGCACACACAGTCGCCACTTCAGCCAAAAGTTTATACTTGATGGAGATGTGGTACATGCTTTAACGCACTCACTATGCCCGTCTAATCTCTCACAGTCATCTAGTCTTACAAGAAGTTTACCTGCTGCGGGTCGATTTCCATATGCACCTTTTAGACATTAAAAACGATTGTTCTCCCAACGCTATCACAGGTTCCAGGAATTTGGGACTTCCGGTGTTGCCGTGCCCAGCAGAAAAAAAGGCATATGGGCAGAGAGCAAGTCGTCCCATGGCGACCACGTAATGCATGCAAATGTAAGGTGAACTTTGGAGTTTACGCCCATTGATTTTGATTCCCTTTCGTTGTGTAGGAATTGTAAATCAGAGCGGTATATAGAGGATTCACAATAGAATTATGGCTGGATAATAATGGACGATCAATAATTGCCCCGAAATAGAATTGTGTCCCTATTTACTTACCACGATTCACAGTCGGATTGGCTGGAAGAAGACAAAGGAACTTAACCGTTAACTCTGCGGAGTGAAAGGTAAGATTTATTCTTTATTTGACAAGGCTAACAACCGTGTCCGTTCATTTGAGGTTTGATTTATTATTCAACCATTCAGTTTATAATTTATCACTTCAGGGACTTAAAGTGCACCACCTGTCCATACTTCTATGAGAGAAAAAGTCACCAGTGCGGTAGACAGGTTGGCCACTTCCTAAAATCCTGAGGTTGGCAGCTGTTTTTTTAGATTTAGGCCTCCAGTTCAAATTGAGCTGTGACGTAAGAAAGTCACACTTTGCTTGTCAGTCGAGCTGAGATAGCCGCTCTTGATGCTGCTCGCATAATTGTTGGTTGAAACCATTATTTCTCTTTTCGAAAATTCATCACAGTGGCCACCCACCTTTATCATGTAAATGGTGAAACCTGCAGGTATTTGACAAGCTTGGTATTCCTGGGTTCTATTCACACTACTCATGTGCACCTACATATTTTTTCCATTACATCTGCACCTACTTTCTTATGTGCCAAGTAGATTGGCACTAGGTGCAGTCACTTATTCTGCGCCACCAATTAATTTTGCAGGTAGTGGATGAACGACGATACCAATATTGTCCGAGTCGATCGACTTGAGAAAGCAGTTTACTCCATTATTCAGCTGTAATGTCGTTCCCTCTGAACTGTTAGTATAAAAACAAAATCATTGTGAACAATCTGTCCGGCAGTTTAATTTTGGATTTTGATAAGATCCCGTAAAATTGAAACCTGTCGAATGAGGTTGCACAATGTTTTACAACACCATTGCGTGCAGTAGATGGCCTGTGTATGACCTTGACTTGTGTGTTACGGAGGGCTGGAAGGAAAGTGAACTTCTTCAAGTGGGATAAAATTAGATAATTAGGGAGGAAATCATGTCAAACAAAGACCCACGTGGACGCTTAATTTCTTGCAGGAAACCCCCACCATGAGTTTATCACTAGCTTGTGACGTAGCTGTTATCTCGAAATCGTTAGTAAAACATTGAAGAACACAGGATAAAGGGCGATTACAAGGTTATCCTAAAGTAACGAAAATCATGCTGCATAGGCAGAAAATAAGCAAGAAATTTAGTTAAGTAACCCACTGAACCGGTTTGAGATATCAGTATTTCCATAATACATAGTTCCTACGCTGTTGCGTGTCCATTCGTTTACATTTGAAGCGAAGAACAAACCACTTGCGCTGCGCTTTTTGGCAAGTAGTTTACTGTCACTTTCACAGGTCCTGGTCGCTAACCAAGGTTGGTTCAATCTCCAGTCTAATAATTCGCATGTTTCTTAGACACTGAACGGACTAACTGAACAGAGAATTTCTCAATGATTTTGCTATCTTACAACCAACTGTAAAATGTGCACTCGATTTTTCTTGTCTTCGTTTCGTTCAATTGAACAGAACGGATTAGCAAAATTTGCAGGCATTATCTCGTAAATTGTGCATCGACGCAATTCATTGCCGTTACATGTTATGCTATATAGATACATTTAGTACACACACTACGGCAGGTACAAACATAAAACTTGAAAGAATAACCGTGGCCAAAAAACCTGGCTGAATACTACATGACATAACCAGCCCAGAGTAATAATACCCGATAAAACTCAAGTAAACCCAATATCTATGCAAATTGTTGGGGTACTTCAGTGCAGTTGGTATGCGGGTGAAGATCCACAGTGCTGCCAATAAATGTTATTGCTTCAATATCCAGATGACCTGGAATAAATACAGCGGAATGTAGGAATTCAACCCAAATCCTAGAATGCGGAGGCAGAAGACACGGACTAATATGGCACAAATACGGGCTTCAGCTCGGAAAACAATAACTGAAAAATATAAAAGGGTCACACTCACTGAATTGTGCCATGGCTATTGCTGTTTAAAAACACGGTGCTGAAATTTCTGAAGGTTACCAGTTCACCTTGCTTGAGTTATTAACAAATGATTCAAAAATTGTCATCACCTATTTGCTCAAAAAAAGTGGGATGAGCGGCTATCGGTAATGCATTAAAAGACATACAACTTCCACTTCCCAGTTGCATAGTCGACGTGTCTCACACGCGATCATCGAAACAATCAGGGTTTGTTGTAAAAAGATAACGTGGTTCGACCAGCGTTAGACACATTTACGCTGTCAGACATCCACATGGATGCTAGACATCATCTGGTGGGTATCCAGCGCGTATGCGTTCTATGCGTTGCACGTTTAACCTCCCATGCGCTACGAAATTTCGGCGTCTATCATTGCACCAAAGGAAAGATTTCACCAGTGGTACTATCGATAAACTCAGAGTTTGGCAACTTAAATTGGCCGCAAGCTATCGGTGGAATGAATTGTCGGTCTTCATTGCTTGTGTGTTTTTGTATATTTCACAATACGTTGGCCCGGAAAATTATTTGGAATTATTTGTAATATCTGCAACGCTTTTTACTTATGCCTTTTGTATACAGGCTGACAAAATAATCATGTCAAACATGAACCATTTCAGCAAGTAACTGTAAACGGGATGAAATAAACTACCTTGGTTGGTTGAAAACATACGAGCAAGACCCACGTCGAATTCAGTAGTTTTTGTTAGAGCAACCAACATCTGGTGGACATACTTTTTGTATCAAAGCTTTCCGAAGCTGGCACAAGAAGAAGGATGTCAGTGTCATGGAACTGAAATCTTTTACGCGCGTGAAAATTACGATGAGTTTGGTGTTTTGTATATTCACTAAACTTCCTAACAATGGCCCTTGTATCACGCAGTGCATATTTGGTAATTCACATCCTGTGGGAAGCGGTGTTTTGTGAAGAAAAAAATATAGTGATATTTTATTCGGTGGAATATGGAGGCAATACAGCGGAAAATATTTTTGATTGTCCTAATCGGCATTGCGCTCCTCCAGAAACTTGACATAGCTTCGAATCCGACAACACTCGAGTTGGAGTTTGAAACAAAACGTTTCGAACACGGATATCAATAACTCACACCTACACAGAATATAGCACGCTATTCATTCACTTCGGTTCTTGTAGGTTATCCCGCGGACACTCCAAGAAATAGGTGGATAATGCGGAGCGTTTGGTGCAAATGAGCTAATTCTGCTGCCTTGCAATCACGCATAGGTTCTCTGGCAACTCGCAACGCACATCTGCGTGTTCAAAAGTCCGGCATATTATCTGCGATGTGTACCGATATCACCAGCGTTCGAGGCCTCCGCAGCCCTCAGGTGATGAGTGACCTTATCTGTCAGTGCTTCTTAAATTTGAAAGTCCGGTGGAGGATACGGGGTGAACCCGACAGTTTAGGAAATTTGAGTAGCTCATGGAAGGCCACCTTAAGCCAGGACACTAGTACTTGCGAGCTGCACAGTGAGTTGTTTTCTATGTTGTATACAAAAGACCAGTGGCCGAACCATCAGAGTATATTACGATGTGTGAGGACTATAAATTGCGAGCAGTTTAAGCTCTCTGAACAAACACTAATGATCAGCTTCATAATGGATGAAGAGTTTCCCGCATTAATTGGACCCTTTTTATCTAATGGATAGGTAAATCGCGACGGTCGGATTTTGCAGCTTATACTGGTACACGAGCCTAAACGGGACGGCGTTGTGTCATCTGCACTAAACCTCCCTCCGTGTTCAGCTCTCAGAAGCTTCTACTACTCCGAGGTAATGCTTCGCATTGATTCGATAATACTTTTCTGTTGGCATGCAATTTTTCAGCAGGAATTTTTCCGTCAATCCAGCAGAATGGAAAACGGAGCTCCCGGCGGACTTTCGGGGATGATTAATAAGGCAGATAAAAATGCCAGCGTTCTCACGGTAACAGTTGTACTATATTGTCGGAAAAAAACATACAACTACATTTTCCAATGGGCTCCACACACATTACGAAGGCTGGTAAAGTACGATCTTCCGGGACACATCCGTGAAGAAAAGCTGAATCGATTGACGAAACCCTCGAAACCAAAGCTTCATTTGGTTAGGTTTACAGGAGGCAAGGAATCCTTACCCTAACCTGCGGTTAGCTTCCCAAGTGCCTTGCAGCGTGGTTCCATGAAGTTTGTTTATTCCAGAACGACAATATTGGGAAAGAATTTAGTCATTCAAGGTTATACACGTTAACACTAACTGTTGCTAGGCTTGTCTTCTGAACAGCTAGAATATCTAAACAGGCTTTTGTCAACATATCTGCCCTCATTCTGTAAACAGATGCTTATAGACACATCCGCAATCTGAAAACCTGAGCCTCTTCCATGGTCAAACTCTGTAGGAATTTGATATGCTCCCATCTGTACCAGTTTGTCCACTTGAAGCGAACCATACACATGCCGATTTATTTACGAAACGCCGAATAATGGCGTCGGAAAAAAGATAGATCCAAGATGTGGTTGTTGTCGTTTGGTAATCTGGAATGCATTATCCACTGTTTGAAATCATTGGATTACTCGTGCACGTTGTTGACCAACTGGAATGTTCCAGGAGTGAATAACAACTATGGTCCACGGACGATCGTCCAGGCACTGCAAGTTAACTAAGTCTTCGCTTTATTTTCGCATGTTTGGTTGTTTCTCCATATTTGTTTCCAGTGTTTGCCTGACAATTATTTTTGCATCCTGGCATTATTCATGCAAGTTTAGATGACACTGTCTTCCAACAGTTTCATTTCCACTGATGTTTTCCTTATACCTCACCTCAGTTGAATGTCCTTCTCTATCACCATCAGCTAAATGTTTGGGAATATCAGAACATAGGCTCAGCAATGTCACTGATAATCTTTCTTCTCCACTGCCCGTTCGTAGAGGTACTCTTCCAGTTGTATTCAGCAGGTCTTGTCTTCCACTACCTGAATAATTCGCTATTTTAAAGGCTGGTGACGCTCAGGGCAAGCAAAATGGTTGATGTTAATTCTATTTCCTAAGCCAAACCATTGTGCTGCATTGCTTTCAATTTACCGTTCAAATGGTTTAAAAATTCGGATCACCTATGTTTCAAGAGGAAGCGTGTGCACTAATTTTGTAAAAGGTGAGTATTTGTGTTCAAAGTTTTGCAAACTATCCACGGAAGTAAATCGTCTCGTAGGTTTTGTGCACACAGAACTTCCTAGCTCCCAAGTTCTCCTTTATCGGCAAGGCGCAGTGTTACTGGCAGTTTTGCAGACACCCGTGGTTCTTTGTCCAGGAGCGGTAGATAGCAAGTCTGAAAGCTGTCCTAAGTGGCCTTGGATTTACACGCAAAAGCCTCAAGTTCTGCTGTATTTCGGCCAAATTCTGACTCCTCGGAAAAGGGGCAGCTTGAAGTGAAGATGGTCTGTTCAAGATTATCTGTCAAGATAGTTATGCACCAATACATTTGTCTAAAGGAACGTTTCTAATGTTAGCAGCTACAGGTAGTGCGACTGAAATAATCCAAAAATTAGTGTACATAGATCATACCAATGTGGTGTTTTTCGTTTATTGCCCAAGGATCTAGTTAATTCCCCCAACCCCTACCAGTATGAAATTAAAACGTATGAGACCCGAAAAATTTGAAGGTAGATTGCACTTTGAGAGTCTAGCTCAGCATGCTGAACTAACATGCATCATGTCAAGCAAACAAATGGGGACTAAATATTGATCAAGGCTTTATGTCGAACCGCAAAGAACTGGTCACAGAAGATGACGTTATTTCCATTGTCGTTGTCCGGGGTTCTTGCATGTACTTTATGTTTATCATCGCTGGTTTTGTCTAATCTTTTAAACAAACATTTCCAAATTTCCGGATAATACCTTTGGATAATATGTACTATCCTCTGATTTGATGCTGATCTCCTATCACTTGGTCCTGAAACCGAAAACTTAAGAAAATACACAGGCAGTCACGCAACAAAGTAAACTGCACAAGATTTCACGTAACGGTTTGAGACCAATTTAGCTGTCGGTTTTGTGGACTGCAATTCCACTGCAGTTTGGGAAATGCATAGTTGTATACTTTCGGTCAGTCTCCCATCCAAAAGTGAGCGTGGCGCAATCAACGGCGAGCTAGTTGCGGCCTACTTGCACAAGGCTTTGTAAATATGCCGAGTGAAACAAACGAGTTTCTAAAAAATCCTCGCAAAATTAAGCATTTGAAACTCGGTTTGGTATATCAAGAAAAGCACCGGATGGATTGCAGTTGATGCGGCAATTTCGTCTGCACATTGTCACCGCATACTACCAATAAATCGCTTTCAGTACTACGTCAGTTCACGTCCTAATTCAAAGGTACCCAAAGATAACAGATATCTTCTCAAAACATCGACTGGCCTCAGTTAAACAGATTTGTGCACGTGAAATCTTATTTACACATTTCATGTATCGTGCTAGACAGATGCTGTTATCCACATTAAAATTTCCCACCGAGACGACAATTCACATCCCCCTGAAGACGTCTTATAAGGTGTTAAAAAGCACTCTGATAGCGCGCGTTGAATGTTGTTCAGGATGCTACTCTACATTCCAAAAAAAGTAATCAAACTAACCATTCCGGATTTCACCAAGGACTGCAATGAGGGTCGGAAAGTATGCAATGTTTATTGGTCTCGTATATCTCAAAACAGTAGTCTGTGGTATAAACGCAGTAGAGCCGTATTTCGGTCTTACGGAATGTAGTCGACAAAGTAAATTTAAGCGCACAAGTGCAAACATTTGAGGAATCACAACTGCCTCCTGTATACGGAGCAGTGATTTTCCAGTCTCATGAAGAACTGCTTTGATATGAAAAAGTCAAACGGATACAAGGCTAATAAATTACATAGGTGGGTATTTTGTGGCCACCCTGTGGAACGCGTTTAGCAAATTATTGGGCTAAAACTACGTCCAAGAAGGAAAGTTTGGTCGACGCTTAATTTTTCAAATTCTGCTGGATGGCAAAAATATTGATAATTTTTCACACAACATTTTCATGGGTGATTTTGATGGAATGTTTGACGCTCATATTTTGGGGACAAAACAACAGGAACATAATTCAGGTTGCCATGACAACCTCCATTTTTAATTGCAAACATTTATGGCTGCTCTACTTACGTGTCATGTTGGGTGACCCTATGATTACACGCAAATACATATATAATATTCATCGCATTGCATAACTAGAATAACCAACGTGCAAACGTCAAACGTGCATTAACATAACATTCCGAAGAATCGAACCGGCGAAACGCCTTCGGGTACTTCTAAGTTAGTAAGTGGATCCTAATCATTGTAATGTTTTTACACACCAGCTTCTTGCTTGTTTAGATCTTATTGATTTGCGTGTTCTTGTGATGAAATTAAGCTTCATTCTAAGATACTCGAACATTTACGCACGACGAACTGTACACAAGAAGCTATCGAAATCTATAAAGGTAGACCGCAAAACCACGTACCAGTCAGGTTAGGGAAGAAAAACTAACACAAGTAGGAGGCGTCCAAACAATCGACCAAATGAGAAGATGGTGGGTTCGAATGAGACGGTCAACAGACGCAAACAG
Organism: Opisthorchis felineus; assembly: GCA_004794785.1. Classification (NCBI taxonomy): domain Eukaryota; kingdom Metazoa; phylum Platyhelminthes; class Trematoda; order Opisthorchiida; family Opisthorchiidae; genus Opisthorchis; species Opisthorchis felineus. The sequence goes on from SJOL01002371.1 coordinate 26,796, forward strand.
ACCGACCATAACTGATGGTGAGACTTGATGGAGTAAAGATATATGATGGCTCTTACGACTACCACACGACACATTTCCAAGTTCAGCAGACTTTTAACTGATCTTTACCAAGCTGGTTGCAATTCACTTGGCTGTCGTACATCACTCGCCAAATTACTTCTAGGTCAACATAAGCATGTGGTGAAAGTTTTTCAATAACTAATAATACCACTGGTAATAATCATTCAGCTATAAACACACTTTCGGAGCCTAGCTGCCATGCTTCCCAAAGGAAGCACAAGGGCTGGGAAATTGCCGGGTTATCCAAGCGTAGACAGGGAAAGTCGGGAGGCAGAGGCCGAGTTCGAACCACGGACCTTTCGGTCAGTAAATTCGCTCCCTTACCACTGATTATAACACATCATTGCCAGCTGAATTGTGGTTTTGACTGTTCTGTGCAAAACTTACTTGAGTTAATAAATTTACTGGCTGGAAATAAAAATACTCATATGATGACCGAGTATTTGCAATAATGTGACCCCTTTACAATTTTTGCCACATTGGAGCAAAGTACTGAAACAATTTTTAGACCTGTTTTCTCGTATGTTGCAGTGAACGAACGTATGCTAGTGAAATTATGGTTGAAATCCACCTGGCCAATAATGAACCATGAGAGGATGTGGGGTAGAAACCCAACCTGAATGTTAGAATGATTGGTGGATCTAAACTAGAGTATACGTGGCGTAAGTGGATGCAGCAAAATGGAATTCTGCTTCTCAATCTCAGGCGCTTTATTCTATTCTTACAACCTCCTCCCTCTGCCTATCAACCACAATAACACATGTCGTCAGTATGTAGTGCCAACCTGTTTGATTTAACATTTGGTTGATTCTTTTTGCTGGCCGAATCAACCTGAATTTGTTGACAGAAATGTTTTGCTTTGAAGGATACACGTAAAGCGCACCGGCATTGACGTATACGTTATAGGTGTTCTAAAACCTGGCAGAAAACCCTCAAAAGTAGCTTAGTGTCCCATGTTTGCAGACTGAAGGCTTTCCATCTTCCTAGTTGTCCTCAGAATCACACTAGGCTTTTATCAATCTCTTGGCTCATCAAACAGACCCTAGATGGTATCTGCTTTCAGGGATACGTTGGATGGAAACCCAAATCCGAGTCTACTATTTCCCACGTTGTTGGACCACCTGTAGCGCAACTATCGAAATAGGGCTGATACCAAGATACAGTCTGAGGGCTATCAGTTAAAGTCTGCCGGCAAATCTAGTGGCCAGTTCAACTCATGGACGTGTTTGTTTGCATATTTTACTCCATCGGTGCGAATATATTCTAAGCAGTTCTACCAACGCCGAACAAAACTGTTTTAACGGTCAACCAGAACAAAAACAAGAAGAACGGATGTTGGGTTGAATTTTGGGCGCAGGATTTGGCATTTAAAAATTAGTGTGCAAAGGTTAAAACCCCACTGATCACCATGTTGGACAAAATAGGTGCCCTGATGAAGAAAATTTGCCTAAAGTTCTTTAAGTATTTTGGAAACCATGGCGAGTTTATATGAAGCCCGTTTTAAGTCACAGGTACGTCAAGCTTGTAATCCTGTGTTGAACCAGCGAGTTAGAGTCTACGGGGTCGCATTAGACATGACATGATCTGATCTTATGGTCTTTGTTTTTGTTCAGAAAGTGTGCCAAGCAGAAAAGCTGTACGATATTCGTTTCACAACTAATTTCACTTTCTAATAGTAAATGGTGAAAGCATCCACGGTATTGGATTTCTTCCCAGACCAGTTTGTTCTAGTTTTTTCAGCATCCCCTTCATCTGCATGTCTTCATGTTGTATAGAAGACTATCTGTTGCCTTGTAACTTTATTGGTTATTTATGGGATAGCCTTTTTGTGAATCCATTGTTCTGCCTCTGATCTTTGTGACGTAGTCTGCGTTCCTTTGAGTCGACTGGTTGTCCCAAAGCCCTGTTTTTAAAAACCTCCTGCATGGCACTGCCTTCATTATTTGCATCTTTTCCAGATTGATTGTGTGCACCGCACTATTTTATCCATTGTAACGGCTATTGGGTCAGTGTGCAAACACCGCCACAGTGGAACCCGTGTCCTTCCTGATTTTGTGCGAATCAATCAAGTCAGTTTTCAAGCTCGGGGTGCAGGTCAACGGCCACCTGATCGACAACCAATAAACCCACCCAAGCTACCAATATTTCAACATATTACCAAAGCGGATTTCAGTTTTCTGAGCTTTGGATCGAGGTATGCTTTTTGCACCTGTAAATACTGTGCACGTTGTTGTCCCGGGACTGCATCCAAGTCAAATTCTCCTGCATACTGCTCTTGCAAGACATCACATCGAAACTAATATATGACTCACCTTGCTTGGGGACATATCTCAGTATAAACATGCCACGGGTTGACGTTAGCAAAACAAATGTGACCCACTGGAAAACTTTGTATTTACGAAAGCGGTATACTTTTGTCTTGGCAACTGCAACAAACCTTTACTGTAGAAGTCTCGCCAATCTAAAATGGACACAGCGTACAAAATTATTATAATGCGTAAATTCTACATGAAGAAAGCAAATGTCATGCCACTTCCCAGAGAATACTGCTTCGCTTTGTTAAATCCAGTTTGATACGATGTAGTCAACAGTTTATTGTATGAAAAAGGCTTGACAAAGCAAATAAGCACGATTGGTTTCTCCTTCATACTGTCGGTAAATATCCTAAATCGCAGCCTTTCTTCGTGTTTTTGATTTGATAGAACATCTTTCGTTTGAAGCTTGCTGACAAATGTCTTCGTTAGGGAGGATCGGAGCACAAACCCCGTGAGTTTTCAAAACAAACTCGGTTATTGTGAATAGAAAGGCGTGCATAATGCTGCAATAAGTTAACGCGTAACTCACAATCTTTATATACTGATTTCGTAATGCAGAGACGGAAACAAAAGGCGATGCTCATTACAACTGGATCTAGATTGAATAAGTCTAGTCGATGCACTTTTGTGGTCCTCTTTTGGGTTGCCCTAATAATGACCTAGTGGTAGGACAATGGATGCTGTAAACCTGGTTCACCAGCCATCAGAGCGACCACAGATTTTGGGACAATTTATTTATGAAAGAAAAACGTTGCGCATTTACACTGTTCGTGGTAAAAGACATTTGTTCTATTTGCACATCCTTTATAAGACTAAAGTCGAAGTATCTCGCCGGGATGAGATTAATTTGTAGATATAGTCATCGAGTACACGCCGGTACAGCTACATTCACGCACCCAGAATTTTCCCCCCTCCTTGAGGTTAAAAGAACCGCCCCATTAAAAAAAACTGTCTAGTTAATGGCATATTCTCTACAAGTTGAGAAATTAACCTGTTATTATAATGTTCAGACGCCAAAACACACAAATGTGCGCAAGAGCTTGCGTACACTGGTGTTTTTGTTAATTTTGTTAGGTTTCATAACGGAAAACCTCCACATTCACTAAGAGTACCCTGGCAGTCTTGCAGATAATTCTTATATTGACCTGGGGAGACTCGTCCTTCCCTCTTCCTATACAAACGGGAAAATTTGAAGGCCGCATCTTTCCATCTTTCCAAACTTATTACTGGTGCACACAGTCCCAGCATAACACACAAAAAGGTACGAAATTCATCGAAAAAATATATATAAAACATAAACTGCACGCGTCCTCTTTTTCTCCAGGAACCGTGTGTTGCAAACAGCCACTGAAGAAGTTGTTCGTCAGTTTGAACTTATTTATACCTGTCAACGAAGTGCATTCAGTGATATAAAATGCGTATTTTACACATTAAACTGCTAGCTGGCACTTAAAAAGATATCATGCAACAAGTTTAATTACATGTAAGTGGACATCAAAAGAGTCCAAGGAGCATTTATGTAGACATTTGTTGCGCCTGTGGACATTTAAGAATGAACAATGGCAAATTCATGGTGAAAACTGCATAAGAGATATAAGTTAACTCACTTTTAAAACCGACTTTGTCTTCTTCCGGAATAGTGACTGCCAAGGTGATAGATGAATCAATCACAGTCAAAAATCTTCCGCCCGTTGCATCTGTCGCGCGTTACAGTAAACAGTTTGTTACACCGCGATGGAAAAAAGATTGCACAAGAGGATTCGCGTGCTCTTCAATTTTCTGGAGTGGTGCTGCGCAACTAGTCTAATGTTGGTTTCGCTACATTTCGCCGTGTGGCACTAGTGATAAAACGGTCCGCAGTTAAACATACATTTATCTTTTTAGTTCGACCTAAACAACTGCTTTCATCTGTCACCAAAACGTAAAGTACACGCTCCACGTGGAATTCACTAATGAGTACGGTGCTCCCACCGAGACTATCTTGCACAACAGTCTAGAAATGGTCAGTCCATCAAAGTTACCTCATTTCAGCCTGTTCTGCCTGAAATTTCTCAACGGTGCCTTCAACATTTTGCATACTGATGGAGTGTGCGGAAAACACAAGCCCACTGACGTCTTACCATATGGATTGGGTTCAGAAGCAACGGAGCAGTTTTATCGTCACTACCTATATTGACGTGTTGTCTGTTTGGAAATCGCTCGGCTTTGGTCCGCGCGGGTATTGGCAAATACATTTCTTGCGGGTTAGTAGCTTATTTAAATGCGCGAGCAACTATAAAATGTACAGCCACATTTCGAAACACTAGGAGGTGTGGCACAGCGCATTCAGTTGCTCAAGAACGTCATAAACAAGACCTTTAGTTGGGTTCCAGGTGAGTTTCGCGGCTAAACCAAATCGGTGCGTAAATGAGTTTATCAGTCGAATGCCGTACAAGTTGGGTTCAAGTAGAACATGAGGTCGACGAATAATCGGGACTGCGTCTGCCTGATGAGCCAGCCCTAAGATGCGCGAAACTGGTTAGACTCTCGTACGACCAGCAGTTTGTGATACTGACATTCCCCGGCATGTGCTCACATCCTCTGATCGCCTGTCTACAGAATTGGTAGTTTGCATCACATACCGAAATATGCCTAGGTGCCTATCACCTTTGGAACCACTCACAGTGCCCAGGAGTTCAACCGCATTGTTCAGCGTGGCGCACAAATCCCGAAGCGGCTACCAGTTTGTTATGCGGAATACACAGCACACTCTATCAGAGTTCGTTGTTTAGCGTCAGTATTTCAATGATTATGGATTTTGCATTGGACATGTCATTCTTTTACGAACACCTGTAGTTTAGTGTACGTTTGGACTAGCTCTTAGCCTTTGCATTTTAGTACCTGTTCGTGAAAATGACAATTTTATGAGTATCAGAAATATGTCATAGTGCATCCTTTTTCCTTTCCTATCGTTGGTTTACTCTTTGCTCTTTTTCTGTTTACTTGGCGTTTGGCTGCTCTTGACGAAACCGCTGGTGTGTATGTTGCTGAATAAGTTTATTTATCACCGTTTAGAGAGCATTCATACGGTGATTCCGTTTTTAGCCAACCTGTGATATCCTCATCATGCACAAATGCTGTCACGAGTCGGCATCGTGATGACTATCCATATTGTTTACCTATGAATTTCCTGTTCGCGGATGTCTTCTGGCCAGTAAAATTTGGTTAAACGCTCAAATATTTATTGTGCAAGTATGTCTGGGAACAATAAACTTGAAAGTGTAATGCCGATTACTGACCACGGACGTACTGGCAAAGGTGGTGAGTAAAATTCACATTTTGTGGAGCATGACAAATTAATGCAAATGGGGAGTGCCAAATGTCTTACACCGTTGATGGGCGTACAGTATTAGCTAACATTGGCTCTTAGTGAGGAACCTATTTGTAGATGCAGCCACTGTGACTGAGGCACGTACTGAGGCACGTATGCGATTTTGAATGATTACCAGCTCCATTTGTCTTTCCGGGCTGTAAACGAGTGGAAACGTCATACGGTCATTTGTCAAAGCAGAGCAAACCTCTGATTACGCTGGCTCTTCAAGTAACATGGTGAACTGACAGCATTACTCGCATTTCTACCAGGTGGCGCTGGGCGAATAACACGAGATATTTGCGGAATCTCTCTCCACCGGAAATGTGATTGGCATCACAGTTCATACTAATTGACAAAAGTCCCCTTATCAGTCTGATTTAGGTTCAACTTTGCATCACCCTTCATGATCTTTATTGTCTAAATTGGGTAATAACTGATAATCCTGTTTGCACTATTAGGCACAAGCTAAAATGATGTACTGATTGGCTGCTGTCTGATGGCCTGTGCAGAAACTACTATCATACTTGGCTGATGTGGGTCACGATGAAATCTTGTTTATGGTCATCATCGCCACAAAACCCGCTTACAATGGCCCATCAGTTTCCCATGGATAAGTACGTCCGGAGTGTGTGCGTTAGTGATAAATGTTTTCTGCGGGTAATGGAAATAATAAACAATTAATTTTGAGTTTCACAAATCCGTCGAAAAAATCTTAATACTCCCATTTTCATGGATTCTTGGAAGAATTTTGTAGATGATTCAGGCTGACAACTACGCGAATTGCAAACATAAATCAGTTCGGTTGACAAGCTTGTGAACAAGCTGCATGTTGGTAATGTGTTGAAATATTGGTAGCTCGGGTGAGTTTATTGGTTGTTGATCAGGTGGCTGTTGATCTGTTCGCCGAGCTTGGCAATTGGCTTGCCGAGCTTGGCGAACAGATCAACAGCCACCTGATCAGCAACCAATAAGCTGCATGTATTTTATCTGACCATTTCTAGCACACATTTCGTGCTCTAATGTCCTTATTTTTCATTGCATTTTGTTTTACAATCATTCGAAAAGAAACGAGAAACTCGGTCGCCCCACAAGTCAGATGCATGCCCAGAAATAACTAGTGCGAGAAACGACTCCTTTTTAGTTACATTGTGAAAAATTTCACATACGTTGAAAGTGTGACTGCTTGCTGTCAAACCGCATATATAAGAAAACAATGCAGTATGCGCTTGAAATTAGCGTGAATTCTCCTATCTCTATCTAGAAATTACACACTCAGGTAATTTTTCGTTGCATCCATTTTAGACTGGGAGGTCTTACATTTTAAAGGTTAGTTGCAGTTGCTAAGACAAAACTAAACCTCCTTCATGAATACCCATGTTGTTATCTCGTGCTTTTTTTCAGTGTGCCATTTTGTGTGTTCATTTTTCAGCCATTGCGGTGCATACTGGCAATGTGCTTCCGTTAATCTATTCCCAAACAGCGTGTTTGCCGTTTATTCGTTCCTGTATGACGCCTGATAAGCCCAGTGTGCTGGTCAGTTTAGCTTGGATACAGTCCCAAGAAACTAGCTTGCACAGTAGTTGCGCAAGCAAACTGTACACCTAGATTACAAACTCACAGAACTGAAATAAGCAATTAATCTGACCATCCTTCTTTGTAGCAGTACACTACTTTCATTCATCTTGATAGTTTGCCGAATCGGAGTAGCATAAAAGTCCACTGTGATATGTTGGTCACCAGCACAACAGCTTTTTTGGCTATGAATGGTGTTTTGGAGTTAACAAAACAACACCATTTCCTGTGAAAGACAGGCGCCAAAAGATGTTACTTAAGTGCGGCTAACCTAATAAAATCAAGTGCACCCACTCCCCTTCGAAATGGTTTCGAACACGACGGATAGCATGAGGTAATCCTCAAGTACTTCTAAACTGCAAGAATAAATAAGCGGCATCTTCATCATTGAGGTAAGCGACCTAGAATTTGAGGCTATTCTACATAGCTGGATAATCACAAACTTAGCACCCTGGGAGGGATTCCATAACCTAGATGCTTTCAGCATACAAACCCATAAATTCGAAAACCAGTATCGTGCAACTTTTCCCCGGGTCACACGTTTTCAACTAAAAATCAACAGGATGAGTTCCATTCACACCTAATGCCATCTTATCATTTCCAATGCAATAGTTTATCTTTGTCTCAAGTAAACGCGCCTTGGTTATCCCAAGTCAATACAAAACACAGATCGGTTTTTCATTTACAAGAGCATCTAGTTCAACCAATATCGTGATCAGCAAGGTAAAAAATATGCCACGTTCTGCACCCATAATTAAAATCAACGTCTCGTCTTCTAGTCTATTGTTTCGAGTGACCGAAAAACTAATGCTGTTCTAGGTATTCTGGCGTTACTCTAATTTAAATGAAGCCCTAACGACTGATTCGCACATAGTGGGGACTTCAAATGAGCACCAAACATATCGACAGACTCTAAATGATGACCCCCAAGGTGGTTTTAATATCATGTGTGGGCCAGCATATGAAACGCTATTTAGTTCAGCTGCAGGCGGTCCACCCAAAAAAGAGATCGCAAACTCGGATTTGGGCCTCGGTCAGAATTTCTAGTGGGAACAGACGCTGGCCAAGTGCTGTTTAATGAACCCAGCTCATTCAGAAAGAGATAAATGCATAGTGTGATTCTGAGAAAAATGGTAATGTAAAGATCCTTTGGTATGCAAGCGTTAAAATTTTGCTGAGGTTCAATGGAATGAGATCACGATTTTAAAACTGGTATGATATACTCTAAGGCTGCTGACCACTTATTTAGTTCGGAAATTCTGGGCTTGTATAAGCAACTTGCGCTTTACGTGTGTCAGAAAATTCAAGTTGCTTTGGCCGCGACAAACAAATAACTCATCGCCAAGCTAAACAGATTGGTGTTGCCTGTGACTGTGTGCAGCCATGGGCACTATATTCTGACGCCACACTGCGTTGTGGTTATTTGCTATAGGCAGGGGGTTGCAGGCGGAACAGTACAAGTTGAATATATTGGGCAATATTGAAAAGTGAGTCCCTTCTTGATGCACTTACTTACTCGCCACGTGTTATGCTTTGTTTCTGGCCGATACCCCCAGGTCTCATATGCCAGTTACTACCACACAAATTGGTGAAACTTAATATTACGCGAAATGTGTACAACTATCGTCAACTTACCAGGCTTGTTGTCCGTTCTCCAGTTCATAAACCCTATCGCAGAGCAAGACCAAACGAATGAATTGAATAATGTGTTCCATTTTGTCTTCCTAAATACCGCATGAATGCCAATGTGTTTACTTATTGAAAATGGACGTATTTCGAATAGATTCTGCTAACGAAAATGAGATAGCCCCGTCCACTGCAACCAGGAGCCCGGTATCGGAAAAAACGGAAACTATGTTATAGATAAAGTGCTTACTTCTGCTAAGTTCTCGGTTTTCTTGGATGGAAGTGCATTAATAATGAAAGAGAATATTAAGAATAGTTCACAAATGGGATGCAAAATATAGAATATGAAGCATCGTTTGATAAACGTCCCTGACGCAAGCAACGTAAATCTGTCATCTACGGTCAATAAAAAGCTAATGAAGCGATGTGTACACTGTGTCCGCGTGGGTCACTGAGCGGGAGCGAAAATGACGAACAATCAGTATCGAATTATTGGAACCTTTTTTCAAAAGCGCTAACCTTAGCTGTAGAAGGGGTCGTTCGAAAGCACAATTGTAAGGGGACCAAAGCTAAAACATCTGAGTAAGTTCAAATATTGTTTCTCAAGGTATTTGTGGCGTAGTCAAACATATTCCCTTCGAGAGTAGTTTGATGTTTCTTGGCAGACGATTTTATAATTTATGTTGCTTTTCTTTCACAGACAACGCCTGTTTACAAACCCTGAGTCTGTGAGCGTGCTGAAAAAGACAAATCGTAAAAGTCTACATTTTGGAAAGCCGGTTTGCCAGCAGACTGGCGTTCCGCGGCGTACTGTGATTGTATTTGATGCCATGAAGACAAAAACAGGTTAACAAGGGTGAAAATTGATTCAAAGAATACAGAATGATAAACACTCTGAGTGCCACAGGCTCCGAAATTTTGCCGAATCCAAGAACGTGCCTATACACCAAGGGAATAATGGCATCGCTCTTGTTTCGACGTTGTGAATAAAACTAAAATTTGGATCCAAGTAGATCTGAACCCCAAGCTGACGGCAAAATGAAACTTTTGATAAGTTTGGATGCTTGCTCCACAGGTCTGCAACTTACGTTCATGCAGCTGAGCATTCAAAGCTGTCAAGTGAAATATTACATTTTGAAATTCTCACTAGAAACATGTCGGCACGGGCGGGTGCGTTTGTAAATGGACACATGTCTGGAATAGGCGAAAGCTGGGAAATTTTGGGTATATTGGGTGAGCATAATAGTTAAGCTATCTAAAATGCGTGTTAGAACATGACGAATCTTTGAAAGATGATGAGTTCGAAGACTATAACAAGCAGCTGTAAGAGAAGTTAATCAGCAAAAACCAAACCAGCAGAAGAATACTACTAACAGTAAAGTGCCACTCAAATGTCTTTGGTTGTAGGATGCTTTTTGGCGCAGAATAAGTAGCTAATTGTTATCGGATGTGTTGTGAGTTAGGTAGTACTTTTGCCCTACCTCTCGCGTCTCGGTTTTCCGTGATCTATTCATGTTTGCTTGTTCCACTAAGCTTTCTCAGATTCTCACCAAAACGTATTAGTTTTCAATGAAGTGTTGTGTAAATCAGAATTGATTGTCCGATCGTCTTTGATAAGGCGTCAAGTTTGGCAAGCATATTCAAGGAACGCTCGAAAAAAATGGGTTTTTTCAATCGTTTTTAACGTTCATACCTCTGCGGCTGCTGAGTGCTGCCGACGCTGAAATGCAAATGGCATGCAAAAATATTGGTTCGAAGTTTTCAGTTCATATCAATGTCAGACTCAATGAGATAAATGCGTCCCTAGTAAACGATACGTCGTAAAGATCTGATGTCGGGATCTTCTAATCCTCCGGGAACGTTTGCGAGTATGTCAGTGAAATTCACAGTATCGTTCTAATAATCAAGGCTCTTCTACTCTGGTTGGATTGGTGATGGCTCTTAAAAACATTTATGCATCTTTAGAAAAAATGGCTCTCATATAAGAAGGCGTATGCGACAAGAAGAACAAGGCACGTAATATGCAGAAAGAGGAATCAAGTACCAACGCCCCCAACATTTTGGGAAATAGGGGAACCACTGGACCGCCAGAACGTTGGCCGGTTGAGTGAAGTTTACAGTATGCTCCTCTTATTTGCGTGTCCATTTGAACGTTGGTTGTTTTACGGCCATGGGTATTTGTACAGCGTGGAATGATTCCCCGATCTTGAAACAATGCAAGGACAAAGAGTGGACGTGCGCAGCTGCAGTTCCATTTTCTGTAGTGACTAGTCAACAATCATTGTAGTCTTTCCTCCTTAGCTCAGAAATGGCTGTGCCGAATGCAGCAAAACAAATTCCCCGTTTTTTCTTATCTTACGTTGTTTCAGTATTTGTGTGTTGTGAGCTCAAATGCCTTTTAAGAACGAGGGTCTTCTGGCGGTTGTCTCGATTGACGCATTTCAGTGTATCACAGAAAGTGACCAATACATGTTTCTAAGGTAGGCATTCTTCGAGCATGATTACTGAGCTCAAGAAGCGTCACTGTCTTTCTGCGCCACATGCACGCAAAAAATGATCATGATATCCAAATTTGCCTAATTCGAATTTACTTTGAAATAACAACATCCACAGTTCAACAAAGTAAACGAAGACTTACACTTGGAACTAATACATGGTTAGGCCAGTAAATATCCAGATTGCGACAGTCTCCGGGTGACGCCGCTGTTACAATTAAAGACCATGACTGTACCTGGTTGAAACTGTTCAGGAAATACTACAAAAATCACTGTGAGCACCACTTCTATGCGCACGAAATCTCCAAGTAAATCGGCTTCGCGGAAATTTCTTTGAATGCATTCGGTGCCAAGCTTCAACACGCTATATTGCAAGCAGAATATTCGTGGCTGAGAAGGTCCACTTTTAATCATTCTACTGTATCAAGGTCCACTCCGAAATCGATTCAGGTCAGTTGCCATTTGCCCATAACAACCTGGACGTATACATACTATCAACAGAAGCGGTGGCAAATAGTTTTAAATATACGATAATCAACGTTGGGCCTCAAGAGATGTAAGATGCTGACCTCAACAATCTTTACGTCGATTGAGTCAGATGTCCTTGACGAAGAAGATGCTGTTGCAATCTCCTTGCTGGCCTAGATGCCTACGATTGGGGCAATTATACTCCCAGGATACATGGCTCGTAAGTGCTTCTTAGTTTACATCAAACGAAGCGCTGGCCATGTACAAAAGTATCATCACTCAAAAGTCACGAACGCAGTTGCCATCGATACTGCTGACGCTTGAGGACCTGCTAACAAACTCTTTGAGGAAATTGAACTCTACAAGTTTGTAGAAGATAATTCCCGAGGCGATTTGGCTGGGGTTACCAAATTTGAAACACCAAGCGCGAGCGTTTATGTTGGAGCATCTAGCCCTTCCCACTCCTGCATCATTGATGTTATTGAAAAGGCCATGTATTGGCTTGGGGCAAAAGAAGCCCTAAACGCCATCATGGACACCGATGTGATCAGACAGCCAGGACTGGAGCAACAGTTTTATTTCTATACGGGTAGACTGCTGTATTAACCACCTGAGCACATGTAGCTAGAACTTTGGGAGTGTTAGACGTTGTTGTGGCAGCTAAAACCACTGTACGACAAGCACGCGGTCCTCACAGCTGACAATGAGGGTGATGATATTAGGCGTCGTGCGGGCCTATCGTACCACGGATATGGTAATACAAACGCAATTCGTTTACTTCCCGCCGATTCGGTGACTGCAATCTTTTGCCAGTGAGCCCTATATCAGAAGATTTTATTGCTCACTTTGTGGACTGGTCTACGTACACCGACTTCTTGGAATCTTGTGCAGGGAACCAAGCGAATTAGGGTAAGTTAGAATGGCGAACCTTGCCTTTGCAAATAATGTGCCAGGTCATTTAAAATTTGGAAAGAAAGAATGAAAATTCTAACATTTTCCACTTGATCGGAAGTAACTGACGTAAACCGTATATTGCAGTATGTGAATGGTGAATGATTAAATTCAATGGGCTCCTTCCTCACACAGAAAAGTACCTTCCTGGCTTGACGTAAAACGCATCTGGGTTTTTAGACTGTGTAGTCAGTTTTGCCTCCACTTCAGAGACGCTACAAACGATGACGAAAGGCACAGATAGACAGGTGAGAGAGTAGGAACAATATCAGAGCAAATATTTACAAGCTTATTAGAGTTAATATCTCTATCTCCGTTTAACTATATCAAAAACTGATGTGTTTGTATGAAAACGACTCAGTAGAAGCTTTGCAGCAAAGAGCACTCTGGCGCGTTAGTTCCGCTGGCATGCGACATACGGTTTCTTAATAGGATATTGACAGATGGGGCAATGATTAGACTTCTACTCTCGCAAAACTTGCAAACATTACGTGGACCTGGCGTACCTACAGTTTAATGTCTTGGAACGACTGAGTGTAGCCCCCCTCTTTACAAGAATTTCTGTCGCCCGGTCTGGTGAATGGCGCAACCGACTAGTTAGCTCAGTGCCAGTGTAATGAAATGAATACGTTTAGCATAAAAGAACGTCAGTTCCCAAAGAATAAGCCAACCTAATCTCCATGACGGTGAGTTCGTCGAAGCCATTCAATTCTAGTTAGCCTGTTCTCTACTAGAGAATGATATAATGAAGTCATTGCCTTCAAAGACAGTTATTTTTAGCTTCAGTAAGACCTTCACTTAGGTGCCTCAATAGTTAGCACTGACGGAGTTGGGCGCGTGTAAGATCGGAAACTTTGCTGTGCCATGGGTTTTGCACTTACCCGTCAGGTGGTAATTCTATCACGGGAAACGGAGGCCTATCAGAGCAACACGCATACACCGCGGTTTTTCAACTAGGCGACATTTGGCTGCCAGTTATGCAGGTCAGCGACCATACAAGGGTTCCTTTCATATTTCTATCAGAATTCATTAGTTATGAAGTGAAATAAAAATAATACTTTCAGCATTGCCTAGATGAGCGTATTTTTTGGTCGGTGAACACTTAAATTTGGCCTATCTAAATATGCTTTGGAAGATTACGCGAGTGCTATCTTACCTGCACAAGATAACTGTGACCCCACTTCGCAATTAGGCATCTGGTTCAACTGCCTCACTGTGAATATCTCCATTTGTGTACAGTTAAGGTAAAACTCAGCTGATACTGGCTTGCATAAGACACCACTATTCAGCTGCGCATAATCTGGAAACAAAGACGGATATAACGAAAGGCCGCTGCGTTATGTTCACTCAAACATGAGCCATTTATACGGACAGTGGTGTACTCTATAGATTGACGGAACACAACACACATGCTACATAAGTGACTGCGTGGATCTCAGTTCTTTTTTGAGCAGCTGGCACGATACTTTGTGTAACTCAGCTACCACATTTTCTGCCGACAACAACCTGAAATGCAAAGATTAATTGACCAAATTATTGTATAAATGGAAACATTTCCCGAATTGTAACTTGCTTTTTTTCCACGTCACAATATCTGTCAACAAAGTGGAAATAATTTGGCACTCCGATGTGACCGTTTTTTAATAATAACAATGAAAGAGAAATTTAGCTGGGTTTCAGATGAGTCTGCTGTCAAAACTGAATTAGCATGCAAATTGGTGTACTTCGCCACTTTCGGGAAATGTGGATTCAACTACAACATAGGGTTGACAGAAAAACGGCAACTGCGCCCATCTGATGATCCCCAAGAAGAGTAAGATTGGTCGTGGGCTGTCGAAAAGTTTTTAGCAACTTTACGAGCAGTGTATTACGTCAATAACATTACCTGTCAGCAACATATTGTAACGAAAAACTAGTACTGATGACATATTTCGACAGGTAATCAGCGTAAACTATTAAACATTTGAAAATTTAGCAACATTAACGGCTTCATCCAGAAACGCTAGCAGAAGTCGCATATAATGTTCTCATTACGCCCTTTTTGTTTTTTCTTTGTACGGTTGATCGGTTTTCCCCTGCGTTTGTGCCTGGAAACCACATTCAACTTACTCATTTGTGGTCACAACCAATGCAAGCCATTTAGATTGTTACAGTGGGGGGTTCACAGGTTTCGCTTGTGAAAGCTGGTTGTCAAATGCAACGGCGAGGTTAACGTGTGCCTGCAATCTCAGATAATGGACAAAATGCCAGTAGATTCGCTGTATGAGTCCCCGAGAAAAACATTTTTAAATCTAAATTTTGTTTTCCCGGAACGAAAATATTACAACTGTGTCATAGCGGCGTCCTGTGTATGATGGCCTTCTGCTTACACACCATTCATTTTGTGTGACCATTTGAACCAGTCCCGCGTGCTATGTGCTCTTACCAATTTGTGCGACTGAATATGTTTGTGGTAAAACGTATCGTGAAAAATTATTGATGGAGCGGAATGAAGGCTGAAATATGTTAGACACGGGTTTAACAATTCGACGAGTCACTCACTCGTTTTACGCAAACTGGCCAGGTAGGAAATCTAGCGATTTATCATTCATCAAGTTCTTCTAAACTTACTATCGTCAGAAGCTAAACATAAGTAAACAACACCAGAATATTCGTAAACTTAGCCTGGACATTAGATTGAGTTTTTCGTTTGTTCAACCTTAACGTGTCAGCTAGTGTGACCGAAAACCTACTCGGTTATATTTTCACCTGTCGTCAGATATCACTGCGAGGCTGTAGGTGTTAAATTTGAACAAATAAACAAGCAAAGGAACCGCCAACTTATGTGTGTATTTTGCAACTTCAATATTGTTCCTGCCTAGTTGCAGTCACAAAGTGGATGTGAACGACGAATTTAGGTACATTGTAGCTTGACGCAAAATGATGAAAATAAAATACCGTGGTTAGACAACCATTGTGATTTTTAGTTGACTGATGCTTGCACACGGACGCCGAATATAAGGCAAATATTAGCAAATCGTTTAAGAGGAAATGTATGCATTGTTTTATTCAAAATCCACGCAATTTGGCCGTGGAAACGTCCATTGCTCCAGTACTATTTATCCCAATGAGATTGCGTCCTTGTGTGATTGTTTGGTGAGCGAGTGGCGCTAAATCGATGTGCTGAGTGTATGTGCTAGAAACCAGCATCTCTTTTAGGGCTTAGAACCGTTGACAGTGAAAAGTAATCATTGTTTGTTACCGGCGTCATTCCCACTTAATCGAGGACCTATCGTAACCCAAAAAATACGTTTATTTCAAAAACCGGGGACGATTAGCATCTGGGAGAGAATTTCGGAACCACCCCAGTAGGAAATATTGTTCGCTGCTGAACTCACTTTCTGTCATTCCAATCACGTCTGTAGTTTATCATTTAGAAAACCCGGATTATTGACAGTTTTTGGACATTAGTTGAGCAAATGGACTTCAACTTTGTGTCAACTCTCCTGCCGTGGCTTTTATGTGAAAACGACATTATAACTCACCTTGTAGTAGTTTTTTCGGGACTGTTGAAATATATTAGTAAGACGATTATGTCAAACGGTTTGCGTTAAAGAAGGAATTCGGGTTTTGCAACTCGTCAAACGGGTTTGCCATCTTCAAATCTCGGGAAGCTTTACTTGCATGTGATTGCTTGAGACACTTACATGACTGGATTCGCGCTGTTTCTGTACAATAAAATCCACGGTTTGATGAAAGCCGGAGAAGAAACTGTCTTTGACATTTGGTTCCTGAAAGTGCTTTATATAGGTCTTTGTGTTCCATTTGTACAATACGGACTATCCTGACTACACCATGGCACACATTTTGTGGAGACTAGTACAATGTTACTTAAGGATTGCGCTATTGTCACCGGCATACATCTGGCAGTTATCAACGGGTTTTGTGAGGACAGTGAACAAATAAAATTTCTGTCGCAAATTTACAGGCTGTATTCACTATGTTCAGTAAGCTTAGAAAGGTTAGTGTGACGTTCAGTCCGTTATTATTTTTTTCAAAGCGAGCGTGCCGTTACCGAGAGCCGCCCGTCTGCCGAAAGTGTGGCAGTAAACTAGTGATCTGCGTTCTGCTGCACATTTGCATTGGTGACCAGCAGGCACAGCATATTTACAGGACCGGTCGTTGGCAGAAGGTCATATGTAGGCATGACCTCTCGTTATACTGGCGCGATAACAAAGGCCCAAGTTATCCACAATATTTCACTGAGCCGATAGTAGGCTAGAAGCAACAGAAGACTGTAATACTTTTTATTTGTCGACTTATTAAGCCAGGATGTGCACATGGTGTCAGGCAGGCCAATTTTCCATGACGTTCAACATACATTACCGTATACTGCAGCTGGATGTTTGTTCTAGGCTTTAATCTACTCAATTTGGTGACTATTAATGCTTCATCCGAGTTTTTTCGCACTTTCTTTGTACTGATAAATGCATACAGTATTACGTCAGGTCACATACAGCCTGGATTTCCTTGTTGTCCCGTGTGAATATTTGTCTGACTGCAAATTGTTTTACACATCAAAATGGGCTAATGGTGACATTGACAAACCGCTTTGTACTTAACTGAACTTAATGAATCAAACATTATACGCATCCAGTTGCGACTACAACCAAAACCAATATGCGATGGTGACGTTGTACATGTGTTAACGCATTCCAAACGTCTGTTTACAATCTGACAATCGTCCATTCTGCCAAAAGCTTTGCCCATTGCGGGTCCACCTCCTTATGTATCATGTAGACAGGCAAAATAAATGTTCTCTTAACGCTATCACAAGGCCCAGGATTTAAGCGTTTCTAGTGTTGCCGTGATCAGCAGAAACCAACGACCTATGGGCACAAAGCAAGTCCGTCCGTTGCGACTACTTGTTGCGTGAAAATAGCGCCCAAATTTCGACTTCACGTCCCTCAATTATGATTTCCTGTGGTTAGTAAGGCAAACAGACCAAATAAATTCATACATCCAATAAGACAATTCTTTCAGCATTTATGCTGAAGAAACGTTAAAAATCAGATTAGTACACGGAAGGTTTACACAAGAATTGTGTTTAGATACTAACAGACGGTAGCGTTTTACTGCTTCCTTACCACTTTTCACAATCGGATTCGCTAAAAGAGGACAGAAGAACTTTGCAGTTAACTCTGTGGGGTGAGGAGCCGAGTTTATCCTTAATGTGACAAGGTTAACTGGCGCATTTGTTCTCCGTTCAGTTCCGGTTTGATTTATGATTCAACCATATATATATATATATATAACAAGATTATTGCGAACAATCTGTTTGACAGTTTAATTTTGGATGAAGGTGTGTTCCCGTAAAACTGAAACGCGTAGAATGAGGATGCACATTGTTTTCACAAGGCCATTAAATGTTTGGGCTTTCTAATCCTGATCACCTGAAGTAAATACAGCAGAACGTAGGAAGTCAACCATGAAATCATGTAAATCGTAGAATGCGGAGGCAGGACGCATGGACTAATTCGGAACAAATGCAGACTTCGACTGTGAAAACGAACATTGCGAAAAGACTCACTGAATGCTTTCATATTTTTTGCTGTGTAAAACACGGTTTTGATCTTTCTGAAGGTTACCAGTTCACCTTGCTTGAGTTATTAACAAATGATTCAAAAATTGTTATCACCTATTTGCTCAAAAACAGTGGGGTGAGCGGCTATCGGTAATGCATTAAAAGACATACAACTTCCACTTCCCAATTGCATAGTCGACGTGTCTTACACGCGATCATCGAAACATGGATGCTAGACATCATCTGGTGGGTATCCAGCGCGTATGCGTTGTATGCGTTGCACGTTTAACCTCCCATGCGCTACGAAATTTCGGCGTCTATCATTGCACCAAAGGAAAGATTTCACCAGTGGTACTATCGATAAAATCAGAGTTTGGCAACTTAAATTGGCCGCAAGCTATCGGTGGAATGAAGTGTCGTTCTTCATTGCTTGTGTGTTTTTGTGTATTTCACAATACGTTGGCCCGGAAAATTATTTGGAATTATTTGTAATATCTGCAACGCTTTTTACTTATGCCTTTTGTATACAGGCTGACAAAATAATCATGTCAAACATGAACCATTTCAGCAAGTAACTGTAAACGGGATGAAATAAACTACCATGGTTAGTTAAAAACATACGAGCAAGACCCACGTCGAATTCAGTAGCTTTTTGTTAGAGCAACCAACATCTGGTGGACATACTTTTTGTATCAAAGCTTTCCGAAGCTGGCACAAGAAGAAGGATGTCAGTGTCATGGAACTGAAATCTTTTACGCGCGTGAAAAATACGATGAGTTTGGTGTTTTGTATATTCACTAAACTTCCTAACAATGGCCCTTGTATCACGCAGTGCATATTTGGTAATTCACATCCTGTGGGAAGCGGTGTTTTGTGAAGAAAAAAATATAGTGATATTTTATTCGGTGGAATATGGAGGCAATACAGCGGAAAATATTTTTGATTGTCCTAATCGGCATTGCGCTCCTCCAGAAACTTGACATAGCTTCGAATCCGTTAACACTCGAATTGGAGTTTGAAACAAAACGCTTCGAACACGGATATCATTAACTCACACCTACACAGAATATAGCACGCCATTCATTCACCCTCGGTCAGTTCAGTTGTTCAACTTTTACAGACATGTATTACGTTAGCTGGTGAAGTGCGATCTTCAGAAAAACATCCGGCATGCAGGAGAATTGATTAACGAAACCCTGTCCACATAGGCCCCGATTGGACGCCACTTATTCTCACCAGCGTCGGGTGTTGAAATCCGTTGTTGGTTTCTCAGGGGTCTTTTAGTGTGACCCTTTGGATCCTTTGAATTTGAGAACGAAAATGCTTGAAAAAAGCTCCGCTAGCCAACTATTATGCACATTACTTATAGGTCTTGGTACGTGTGTCATCTGGCCGACGTGGGCATCTTAACGGACTTGTGTTAACATAACTACTGTAAGGCTTTCGGTTGCTGAATCAGAAGCAGAAACGGAAACTAGTGTATAGATATCGATCTGCAATCTGAAGCAGACTGCTGAAGATCGCATTAATTCGATGGGCAAACGATATTGGAGCTTGCCAATCACCCAGCTGTACCACTTTGGCCAACTGAGGCAAATCGTACCCCTGCCATCCTGGTTAGGACACTCCGAATGTTGGCGCCAGAAGTGAGGAGCAACGAAGGTGTTTATGCAGTCCTTAGGTAAGCTTGGATGCATTACCAACTACTTGAGATCACTTTGCTAGATTTTGACCAGCTGGAATGGTCACCGGTTTGGTTGATTCCATGTATTTGTTTGCTGTGTTCATTTGACACTTTTTCTTCGGCTTCGGGTTACATAAATGCATTTGCGGATGACTCTGTCTTCCAATAATTTCATTTACACCAAGGTTTGCCTTATGTCTCATCTGAGTTGGATGCCGCCCTTTGACAGTAGCAAATTTTAGGGGGACATCTCGTCTCAACCATACCCCCCCCCACAAAGATGGTCAGATTGCAAAAGTCGTTCGTCATCTAAAGACGGGAATTTATACTCACTCACTAGTAGCCACCAGGTCTTGTCCTTCACCACCGAGAAAATTCGCTCGTTCAGCTGGTAATGATGACCATGGCAAACAAAATATTTAATGTGATTGCACCTCCCTCATTCTCACAGTTTTGTGTCACTGAATTCAAACCTGTCTTCAAAATGTTTTTCAGTTTCGGGTCACTCGAGTTTTCAAGTAAACGCATACGGAACACTCGTGGAAAACTCGAGTAGTTTTGTTGAAAGTTTTGCATCCTTTCCGTGTGGATGACTTGTCTTGCAAGTTTTGTGTACGCAAAGGGTCCTTACTTACGAATCTTCCCATCTCTGCAAGTCCTACTTGCTTTTGGCCAATTTCTGAACCCAAGATCATGTAAGCGGCCTAAATGAAAGCCGGTCTGTGCAAGTATATATTGTCAAAATATTTATGCGCTGAAACATTTGTCTTTAGGAATTTTTTCAATATTAGTAGCCGCGAGTAGTCTGACGAGTGTTATTGGAATACTTTGAACAGTAGTACACACCGATCACACCTGTGAAGTATTTATCGTTTGATTGCCAGTACGTTTGTTATCCTGGGATAATATGAAAACTTCTGGGAAAGCAAAACTGCGTGGCCAGATTATCCTTTGAGAGCCACTTAGTATGTGGATCTTATACGCATCCAGCCGAGCAGTCAAATGAGAGCTAATCGTTCATGCAACTTTATAGCACTGTAAAATATTCGTCATTGAAATCTGCTGAAAACTACCTGATCCTTTATGTTGTTGCCTAAGTTTTTTTTACATCTGTAAATTTCTTATGATCATTAGTTTCTAGTCACATCTCTTAGAACATTTAAAAGAATTCGTAGAATGTTCTTCATGATATTTATCATCCCGTTTAACAAAACACACGGATAATCGCGCGTTCAAATAAACTGCAAACGAATTCACGCAACGGTCTGACGCTAATTTAGCCTCCGCTTTCACCGAGAGTAACTCGGTTACAATACCTGGCATGCACTTTTTTTTCACTCTCCCCTCCCCCCAAAAAGTGAGCGTTTAAACAAAGTAATCAAACTAACCATTCCGGATTTCACCAAGGACTGCAAAGGGGGTCGGAAAGTATGCAATGTTTATTGGTCTCGTATATCTCAAAACAGTAGTCTGTGGTATAAACGCAGTAGAGCCGTATTTCGGTCTTACGGAATGTAGTCGAAAAAGTAAATTTAACCGCACAAGTGCAAACATCTGGGGGATCATAACTGCTTCGCGTATACGCAGTAGTGGTCTTACAGCCTCATGTTGTCTGGGTTTGATGACTACGTCCAAGAAGGAAAATCTGCTTCAGTGCTCCACTGCGCAGGCGAACGTATCACTACTGGTAGTTTTAACGGATATTGCTGAAAATCTCAAATAATGTCCCGACTAGGATAGTTTTTTCAGAGCAGGCGGAATAGCACAGTTGTTCTACTGAGGACTGTGTATATAGCTTTTCCTCAGTATCCAGCTCAGTATGCAGCCTGAGCGAGCAAAGCCGCCATCCAGATGTCTGATAGAAACAAATTGGGCTTTGGGACGAGACCAATGGGACTTTCGGGGTGTAAACCTAGCGGCGTGCTATTTTACGGAGAAACAAGTGCATCAAGTCACATGAAAAGTTGACTGTGATACTTACGTATCATGTTGGGTTGTTCTTTGAATACAACCAAAGCGACAAGTAATATGCATCCCGTTGGACAACCGAATAAGAAAATACAAACCGGCACCCAGGTAACATTTCTGGAGTCAAAACAAGTGAAGCTATATTATTTGTAAGTGGATAGTAATCACCATACTGGTTTGCACACACCGTTTCTGTGCGGGAGTAGGGGATCCTATTCAGTTGCGGGTTACGTTGATGAATCTGAGCTTAGTCCTGAGAAGCACGAACTATTGCGCAAAACAAAGTGTGCTCAAGAAGCGATTAGAATCTATAAACTTAAACCATTCATATGAACAAAGGAAGATTGATAAGCTGAAAAGACGTCCAAATTACCAATTAACTGGTAGGTTGGCCCGTCCAAATGAAATAGACAAGAGATTCCAACAGATCAGTCGAAAGCTGGCTTAGACCTGCTGAAATAAAGACATATGTCAGATCGAGCATTGGTGATGTCCATGCGATTACCAATGAATTGGTTTCGCAAAGCTCCGAGAAAGTATAAGCTGTCAACTGGTCTACATCGATGCGTTTTGAAAGGAGCCGGTCACAGCTCACTTGGCTGTCGTACGTTGCTCGCCAAATAGCTCTAGGTCAACTGCCGTAGGCCCCTGCGTACCTGATATAGATGGTTCAATGAATTGTCTGATGTCATTATATCATATGTTCGTTAGTTGAAATGCTGTTTACGATGGGTTTTGCAAAGCTCACTTGAGTTCATAAAGTCCCGAGCTAAAAATAAGAACGCGCACATAATGACCGTGTATCTGCGAAAAGATAGTGTCACCTTCAGGATGATCGTCTGCGAAGCAACTTTATTGCCTACTAACGCGTGTGTTGCGTGGGCCCAATGTCTGAGGACGAACTAATGGTTGAATTCCCTCTGCCCCCCATGATCCATGAGGCAATTTAAGGCAGTAAGGCAACCTGAATATTAGGAAGATTGGCAAATCTAATTTGTGGTTTGCGCAGCACAAGCGATCTCTACTTGGCAGTGGCGTCGGACACATAACCTCCTGCCTCCAGCAAATAACCACAGTACAATGTGTAGTCAGTATGTAGTGCCGAGGGCTGCGACCAGACACAGCAATCACGAGCAACACCACAATATTTCATTAGACAAATAGTTATTTTTTTGTCGCGGACGGAGCAAACTGGAATTTCTGACATCCGCTTTTTGCTTAGAATGCAATGCATTTAGAGCACAGGTTGCTTGTACATTGCCGGAAGTTTTAAACTACATCAGTGCTCATACGCATCAAGGTATATGTCGTGTCAGTTTAAAAACGTGGTCTCCTAGCATAAAGCCTCGAATAAAGTTTACTGTCTTACATTTGCATACCGGATGGCCTTCCTCTTCCTACTTATCCTCAGAAGTACATCGGGTTTTACTCCTCTCTTGGCTTACCAAACACATAGTGGATAGTATCTGTTTTCAAGGGCGAATTCGGAGGGAACCCAAATCACTGTTTTCTTTGTTGTTCGATCACCTGTAGTAAACATACGGCTGATGCTGAAATACCGACTGAGGACCATCACTGAGAGTTCATCGACATATCTGGTACCCCGGTGAATTCACTAACGAGGTGGTCCACTAATTTTACGGCAACCTTGCGAATATATTCCAAGCAATTCATGCAAATCAACTTAATGACTAGGAACACCGAACAAAAGAAGTATGGTGCTGACGAATATTCCTTCGCCATAATAATTGGTTGTGATGTCGACTTCTTGGTCCACCAACCGATGATCATCTCTTATCGAGGTATCTGCTTTCCTCAATCCGCCAAGGCTGTTATTGGACTGGGCCTTCCTAAGGTCACAGTCAGTGACTTGCGTTTGCTTGCCATTGTGGGTTCCCTGCGTACTTACGACACTTTTGTGCGTGGTACATGGCGTCGAGTGCACATTCTTGCCATTGAATCTCACACCAGACTCAGTATGACGGACACTTTGTGCCTGATGTGCGAGTCCTGACTGTGCTAGCGCTTGCAGCGCCTTGAAGAGCATTCAGCATTGTTTGTCCTTTCTACGGCTGTTGATCTTTACACGCGTGTTTCCATACCAAAATTCTCGCATACGTTGGGATTCATCTTATCTGGCTGGAACTGTTGGTGGCATGACTTCGAAAGAGACGTTTCTCTCTTTTACCTGATATTCTCCTGTAACCCTTTCACATTCATCGCTCGCATTTACTTTTTATGTCTGTGTACACGCTCTTCAAAAATAAACGATAGTAGTGGTTTACCGGTCAATCAGAACAGCCAACTAAAAGACCGGACGTTAAGTTAAAGTTTGTGCGGAGAAATTGGCATGTAGACATGAATGTGCATATTCTTCTCTCGAATGAACACAGTGTTGGACAAACTGCATGCTCTTGAGCTAGAAAATTCGGTTGAAGTTAATTATTTAATTTTACTAAGCATGGCGAATTTATAAATTGCCGCTACCTCACACAGGAAGTCATGTGTTAGATGTGTGTTTTATAAACAACGATTTGCCTGTAAATGTGACGTGATCCGATTTTAGGGTCTTTGGTTATTTTCAGAACATGTTACCGGAGGAATGCCGCACAATACACCTATTTTAAATTTCTAATCTTGTATGGTGAAAGCATTCAGGTTGTGGGATTCCTTCCCAGAGTATTGAGTTCTAGTTTGTCCGCTTACGATGATTGGCAGCCTACTACAATGATGAATGTTGGCGCATCTTTTCTCCTGCAATTTAGCAATACTTTCGGGTTACACATTTGGTAGCATACTTGTGGCAACCCATGATCATCTGGACTGATGCAGAGGACCAGTCAATTCTAAGAGATTGGTAGCGAACAAACAATGCATACTGGCAGCCATGTGTCTCACATTGGTTAGAGTAATGTTTCTTTAACTCCGAAACACCATACATGGCTAAACGTTCCGTCGTCATGGTGACCAACAAACCATCGTAGAATAGCATTGCTACTTGCATTTACCAGGCCATCGGGATTAATAAAAATAGTGGCCTTTAGAAGGCCTAGTAAGCTGAAAGGAAACCTTACGGTCACACTTAACCACCGGATTCATTTAAATAAATAACATGCCTGATTCACTTCCCTGAGGTTTCGATCATTATGTGGTTATTCATAAAAAAGGTTTAATTTTGTCCTAAAAACTGCAACAAACCTCTATAATAGAAGGCCTCCCAGTCTAAAATGGATACAACGTAAAAATTACTGTAGGGTGTAGTTTCTACATAAAAAAACAATTCATGCTACTTCCTAGCACATACTGCATCAGTTTCTTATATAAAGTTTGATACCAAGCAGTCATAAATTCAATGTAGATGAATTTTCACAAAGCAACTAACCAGGTGTCGTTTGTCACACGAGTCACTTTCGGCTATAGATGCGACTTGTGGGGCGACCGATATACGTGCAGTTTTTGAGTGATTGTAGAACAAAATGGAATAAAAACCAAAGATTTAAGAGCACTAAATTCTCGTTGAGGGTGGTTATTCTATGAATTAAAGTAGTTGTAACGTTTTCGCTGGCTTGTCCGCTGAGTAAATTTCCGCTTGCACGTTTCATTGTTGTCAGCTTGATTTCTCTACACTATTCCCCCAAGTATACATGTGATTGTGAGGCTTACGGTTCTGCGACAGGTTTTTGAAGGTCCATATTTAATATTTTAATTTCATGCACACTCCGTTTATTGCTAACGTACACACTCTAGCCGACATCATACATGGGAACGTGATGAGCCCTTGAAAGTGTGTTTTATGACAATCACAACCACAAAAGAGACCACAACGTGACCTAAATCACCCACGGATGGTTAAAGTTCCTCTATAAGCAATCAGGCAGCAGCCATCTTTATGGCTTGTGTCTGACTGCACTAAGGACCCTGAAGGATGACGCAAGGCTGAGCCTAAATCAGAGATCCACCGCGCTTAGTTTTTCTGTCACACAAGGAATGGTCGTATGAGATTTTCAATCGTTTACGGCCTACGAAGGTCATCACAGCTTGCAATCATCCAAAATCGCGACCTTTCTTTGTGTTTTGTATTTGATAGAACATCTTTCGTTTGAAGCGTGTCAACAAATATCTTCGTTCGTGAGGATCGGAGAACAAATCTCGTGATCCACTAAAATAAACTCGGTTATTATGAATAGTACTGCATAGTACTGCATTAGAGTAACGCGTAACTCACAATCTTTATATACTGATTTCGTAATGCAGAAAGTGAAAAAAGGCGGTATTCATTACAGCGGAATATAGCTTCAATAATCCGATTCGACGCGTCTTTATGGGTTACGCCAAACATGATCCAGTGGTTGGATAGTGAATACTGTCAACCTGATTCACGGCCTTTCAGACCGATTAAATCTTTCGGGGCTGTTTATTTATGTGAGGGCAATTTTCAGTGTTCACAAGGTTCTTAGAAAAAAAATGCTCTACCCGCGCATCCTACATAGGAATCAAGTCAAATTATCCCGCCCGAACAACGGGAAGACATTAGTAAGTAAGAAATGTCATCGAGCACACTCCGGTACAGCTGCACACTCCAATTTGCAAAATTGTTTCGATAATTAAACTGCCCATAACTTTATCTCCATGGCTTTTTTACCGTATAGAGTGGGCACGTACGTTTGTTGGGCCGTTTGGAACAAACCGATTTGCGAAAGGGAATATGCGCATGAGGTTCCGTTCTTAATTGCGGTAGGTTTGATAACGAAACACACCTAACTTCACTAAAAATGTTACCTCGATTTGGCAGATAGTTTTTCTATTGACTGTTTAGCCTTTCTGTCACTGCAAACGGTACATTCGTGGGGCATGTCTTTGAACGTTTACTGGTGGTACACACAGTCCTGGCAACACACAAAGAAGCACCAAATTCTTTGTAAAATATGCATACAAATATTCTGACCTGCACTCGTCTTCCTTTGTCTGCGAGGTCTGTGCAATTTCCATAATCCGTATTCCGCAAACAACCGCAAAGCCAGCTGTATGTTCATTTGAATTTATTCATACCGGTCAACATAGCGTTCCCAGTGATAGGAAATGTCTTTCGTTATACACTTAATCAAAACCAGGAGTTTAAATACGAATCATGCATCAAAGTTGATTTCGTATGAGCGAATATCTAAAATGCACTTTGACAACAGTTATCTGCATTTAGGCAGAAAATGTTGTGTCCGTGGACATTTGGAGTGAGCAAAGGCAAATCGGCAGAAAAGTTGCACAAATCACAAGGGGGAACTCACTTTTTAAGTTGTCTTTCTCCTCTTCGGAAATGGTGACTGCCAAGGAATACGCATGACAGATGAGTGAATCACCGTCAAAATTCTTCGTGTGTCCCATACTACTTGAGGGCTGCCCATTTTCCAAAAGTATCACTAGTGGTGTCGTTTGCCATGATAATTTGCTACTCTTCTATCCCAACTACAGAAATCTACGAAACGCGCATCAATTTCGCCGAAAAACCAATTTATTCACCAGCTTACACAAGACCCAATAATCTGATTATTACTGCATGAAAACAAGGTAAAAATGTCCGCGCGAATAAAAATCAATTTTGGAGGGTCAGTCAGTTATACACCAACTCTTACTCGTGTGTGATCCAGTAAACGTAAGTTTGGGCTGCCCTTACTTTCTGTTCAAAAGCATGTGTTGGATAAAATTATTCCTTGAATCATGGCTTAAATGAAGATTCCAATCCGCAGAATTCCATTTGGTTTAGGAAGCTTTAATTGAACCTATCAGTGTAAACTATGCTGTGAGTATGGCATTCACAATGAATACACCAGCTACGCAAAACGTAATCTGATGATGGGGTTAGTTGCTTCGAAAAAGCATTGTAACATACGGAGAGAAAAACAACGGGAAATGAATCAGACGAGCGTCAGTTATACCTACATGAAACAATTTGCTGCACCGCAATGCATGCAAGTAAGCAGAACAGGGTTCTGATGACTCTCATCTCTCTGGACTGGTGCTGTGTAACTAGTCTCGCTGTCAGGTATATATATATATATATATATATATATATCGTTCAACCTTATCAATTGAGTTCATCCACATACCTATCACGAGGGCATAAAGTACATACTACACTTGAAATTCACAAATGAGTACGGTGGTCCGTCCTAGGACTGTCCTGCACAAAAATGCAGAAATGCGCGATGTGCACTAATAGCCACAGTTTTGTGTGCTCATTCCATTTCCAATCACCTCATTTTCGCCGCTTGCCTTCAGGGTTTCATCCCGCGCGTAAATTTTTTCAAATCACCTATTTTCATACTGTTGAACAGTGGAGGAAGCATAAGTACATTGAACACCTCGTTTTATGGTTACCTGGAGAACCATAGTACATTTGCATAGTAGTAATTGGTTTCACCATGATGAGTTTGTGAAGTCTGTTTGGGACCTGTTCGGCATTGGTTCGCGTGCGTTTTCTAGCAAGTAAAAGCGTACCTGAAATCATGAGCGCCTTGTCATCCATTACAACGGAATTTCTAGAAGATGGAAAACCTTCTTCCATGGTCTTTTATAGAGATAATCATATACAAATTCCCAGCTACGGGGTCCCACTTACGTTTCCCCAATTCGTAAGCATTATTCATCTCTCGAATAAACGTATAATGATCATTGATATCGGGGGAGTTGAATCTCGTACTTCTACGGGTTTAAGACGAACATCTATATAAACTTCCCTCTCGTTACGGACGAACAATCATTTTTTGGACACATTCCAGTTACCTCCAGCCGAACTATGCACAGCAGTGGCATTTTACGATTGGGAAGTGATGGCTCCCAGTGTATTGTCGTGAAGATGACGGATCTCTGGATGTTTCCTAAGTTCACCACTAGCGTAACACAGAAAACCAAAAGCCACGAGTGGGCACAGTTCCCTCGGGTCCAGATAGCCCAAAGGCAATGAAATTGAGCTAGCTTCGAGTTACAAGTAGAGGTTGGTGCCCGGCATTCTATTGTTTGCCGTACTATGTTAAGTAGTTGATGGTGTCGTTGGTAACAATAACGGGCTTTTCTAATTGTAGGGTCGATGCAATCAACAGCTCGTGGTTGTGTTTCAGACAATTAAAGGGTCATTGGGGGCTCTCCAGATCATCTACTGGTCTTGAAATGAGATATAGCAGTAAACCAATTTTCAAAATGAGGTGTTTGTGCACACGAAAGACAAGTAGTGCGTGATTTCATACCTACAAACCTGATGCCAGCTTTCTTAGTAGTTGGGTGCTGCAGCGTTGGTTTGTCTAAACAGTTAGAATAACTTTGAGGCAGCGGAGATTGACCTGGTATAGCAAGAAACAAATTGGGATTATTTCAGTCCATGAGTCCGAAGACAGTTCAGCATCCGCCGCTTCAACCAATTTTTGTTGCGAATGCCAAGGTAGATCTTTTGCTCTTTGAATTAGGTGCGTTGAGTAATCCGGGTTTGGTGTGTTTTGCATCTGCCTACTTACCTGGTGACAGCTAACCACCTTCCTGATCCGTTCTCATTGGGCCTCAAATTCTCTGTAGGTGACAGACACTCCGACCAGCAATTTTTTCATAAGGCAGCTTATCAAACAATTTGGCCCCCAAAATGCGGCCTAAGAATTTCCACATCATACTGATGGCTTGTTTTTCAGAGATATATTCGCACAGTCTGACAGTCTCTTCCACAGCAATATCGACCAAGATACATCAAATCGCTACAATCGTCAAACAGTCGGTCAGTAACAAACAGGTGCAATGCTCCCATGAATTTCCAAAATCATACCGAATTCACCTCAAAAATATCAATACCTATTTTCTGCAGGCTGCTAGCGCAAGCATGTATGGTGTTTAAAATGAGCGCTGTTATGTCAGCGCGCCGCAGTTGGAACACTACTTGAAGCATCTTTCCTACACTGTCGCTTGGTGAGGCGTGGACATTTGGTTTCCCCGTCATTGAGTTTTGTATCACACTTTCCAACGTTCTGTCCATCAGGGGAGAATCTACGCTTTTACTGAAAAATCCGCCGTTCTTAAATTTCGAATAATTACGCAAACAACGTCAGTGACTGTGTTTAGTCGGAACATTTTGTGGACCACCTTTATCGCATTGGCTTCCTTCTGACCCATAGCCTCATACTATCTCAGGTCGAAAACGCGTGATTTGGTCCACAAACACCTTGTTTTGGTGTCTAAATGCGGAATCGGACGGAACGGTGGTGATCGCCCATGTTGTATGCTATTTTCTTGGCAAAAATCGGAAAATTCAGCGGACGTGGATGCACTGCCATTATCGGAGACAATGGTATTTGGAACTCCAAAGTGGCTAAACACATGCTGTCTTTTTGAAATGGTAGCACAAGCAGTTAGATGGTTCACGCTAAACACTTCTGGCCCCTTACTGTCAACATCTACTAGGACCCTATGAGTAGTACATTACGAAAGTTGCAAAATACATGTTGTCGTTTTGAAATGGTAGCACAAGCAGTACCATGATTCATGCTAAACTCTTCTGGCCATTTGTTGTAAACATCTACCAAGATCAGATATTGTTGGCCGTTTATTGGTTCCGCAAAATCAACGTGAAGTCGTTCCCATGGAGTTTCTGGAACAGACCATGAACATAATTCTGTTTTCCGAGGGGATTTTGCGGATACTTGACATTTTGAGCACTTGTTTACAAGTTCTTCTAACTGCTTATGCATGTTCGGCTAGTGGACATAACTACGTGTTAGCACCTTCATTCGGCTAATACTGGGATGTCCAAAATGAAATTGTTTAAGGACATTGTTCTGTAATTCCAGGGACACCATTCCCCGTTCTCCGAAGAGTAAGGAACCATCGACCTCGGAAAGTAAGAATCGACGTTGGTAGAACGGTTGAAGTTGTTTATCGGAACATACTGAAGGCCAGTGTGTGCGGTGAAAATGGAGTACCTTTTGAAGTAACGGGTCACGAGCAGTGGAGTCACGAACCACGGCAGAAGTAACTGGAAGTGCACGCATTGTAGCGGTAAGCCCTGCGTTAACCTCTGGTCCCACCGTTATTGCGGCAAAGACAGCATCCTGGGGTTGTAGACGTTGAGAATCCATGAGTCTTGATAATGCATCGGCTTGACCAATAACATCAGTAGACCGGTACTTGATGGAGAAGTTGTAGTCCAGAAGCACCGTAGCCCAACGCCGAAAACGGTTGGCTGTGCAAAAAGGGATGCCTTTCTTCGATCCAAAAACGTTGATAAGCGGCTTATGGTCAGTGATGAGCGTAAAATGAGGTCAATAGAGCATTTTTGTGGAAGTTCTTGATGGAGGAAATTATCGATAAAGCTTCTTTTTTGATCTGCTTATAATTGCGCGCGTTAATTGTTAGGTATCTAAGTGCGTGGGCAATTGCTTTTTCCTTACCGTCATGGAAAACGTGAGAGATGACAGATACATTACCATTGTTGGGTGCTGAGAAGTGACTCTACTTCGTCAAAAGTGGACTGGCACTGATGTGACCATTTCCAAGACACATCCTTTTTTAAAAGATGACTTAGTGGTTCACGGACAGGATTCATGTCTGGCAAAAATGAACTGTAATGGCTTACCGAACCTAGGAATGAGCGCATGGTTGCTAAATCCGTTGATGTTGGCACTTGTTTTATGGCAGAACTATTTTCTGGGTCTGGATGACGACCATGTTCGTCAAAAATACATCCAAGTTATTTGATGGAAGTGAGAGAAAATTAATATTTTCTACACGTAGACGAAAACCATATTGTTGAATTCGTTCGAGTACACAATGCAAACAATGCAAAAGTTCTTCCTGGCTAGAACCTGTGAGAATGATGTCACCCGAATAAGCAGCAACTCTTGATAGACCGTTTAGCATGGCATGCTGAAATACTGCTGGTGTAAATTTTACCCCAAATGAGAGACGGTTAAATTGAAACAAACCGCGATGTGTGTTATTTGTCAGGAGTTCTTTAGTCATCAGGAACTACCTAAAGGCAAGCATCAGCGAGATCCAGCTTTGCGAAACATCTTTCACCAGTGAACTTGGTGAACAGATCTTCGGGTACCGGTAATGGATATTGGTGAGAGTCTAACACGGCATTTAATCCAGTGGAATAATCAGCACCTATGCGCACTCTGACATTTGCTTTTTTGACGACAACAATAGGAGCTGCCCATGATGTATAGTTTACTGGCCGGATCACTCCGGATTGCTCGAGACGAACAAGTTCATTCTCCACAGTTGCTAGAACTGCAAATGGCACGGGACACTTAGGTCTCAAAATTGGTCTGGAATCGGGTTGAAGTTTGAGGCTTTCCTTGGTTTTGTTGCAGCACATAAGGCCACTTTGGAAGACATCGTTGAATTTTGTCTTGAGTGGGTTAGTAAAGTGTCCTGCAATGTCTGAGGAGGATGAAAATTTCAGGGCACTGCAAAGATGATAAAGCTACATTGAAAAGATCACGTTTATCAATGCAATCAAGTCCAAGAATGTTCAAAGTAGGACAGTCAGTGAGAAAGCAAGTTCCTGAGATATGTAGATTGTTGAAGGATAAATTACAAGCTAACTTGCCAGTCACTAGTAGGGTGTTGCCAGATGCAATTTGGGCCCAATGATTCTTTGATCGTACGACAGGTTTTCTTATCAACTCCCAACTGGAACGTGAGATCAAAGCAATATCTGAAGCTATGTCAAGCCGCAGACGGATTGGAATCTGGTTGATGAAAACCGCAAGGTACTTTCTTCGGGACTCAAATGCAACTTGGATGGTTGCAAACGCATATCTGGACTTGTACGAGTGCTTTGTGATTGTGTTGTTGATTGGACTGTTGAACCCCTTTTGATTTTTGCATACTGTGGGATTTTGGGTACGGCATAAACCTTCTTTGTGGCACCGGTGCCTCTTGAATAGACAGAAACGTGCATACTGCCATTAGCCACCGGACCAACACGATGTTGGCGGTTTTTTCTCATGTGTAGCAGTGGTTCGTTTCAATGCCATGACACCACTGGGATTAGTAGGTCGTGACGTCTGATGTACCATTGCGGTATCGTGTTTAAGATTACGCAAACGTTGGCATTCGGTGGTGAGTACTTTCACGGTAATATCTATCTCGTACTCAAGCTTGGAAAGCAATTGAGTGCGAATATCTGATTCCTAAGGAGACCGAAGACCAGCAACAAAAATTAGACACTTGAACTGATCCGTCGGCATTGCACTTGGCACATTTGAGACAATTGTATGGAAGTGAATGTTGCTCACCAGAAATTTCACGGAGTTCTTCCACTGGTTGTGCAAATTTTAGATCATTTGGATGGTTGGGAAGAATGAAGTTTGTGAACCGATCGTGCTGGAGGGTTCCAAGCTTTCGGACCAAGAGACGGGATTTCCACGCATCATCTTTGTTGGTAAACTCATTCTGGAAAATATCTTCCCAGCGACTGTACCGTGAATCAAATGTGAGACCAGTTGCCAGTTTATAGAGAAATTCGGTAACAGTTACTGCGATGGAATCGGCAATGGACCATGAAGTGCTACTTTGAGGTGGAGCTGTTGTCTGAAGACTGATAATTTGGGTAAGAGACTGGATAGGTAGCAACTGCGATTGTCGGAACTGCGCATGTTGCTGTCGAAGGATTGCTTTCAAATCCTCAGCTGAAATCGACCTGCTTTTGATCTCCTGGGGTTCCCGTCGCCAGTGTTATACTCTTTGATAATGTATCAGTCAGACTCGTTAGTTTACATGGATGGAGAGGACAAACAACTTCGAAGAAGTTATACTGCAAACAAGTGGGTAGTTGAGCGATATAGAATTCAACTGAACCAGAATACAAGAGGAGCTAACTGTCCAGTAGGATGTCAGTGAGAGGCTGAAATGTAGAAACAAGATTTCAATATACAAGACAAATCGTTAGCAAAGTGGATTTGTTCGTTTCGAGGTGGTCCTCCTAACATATTTGATGGTTAAAATTTCGTTGTCCAGTGATACAGTGAAGGAGCCTAGATTGCTTTGAGTTAGGGCTTTGTTTTATAGATCAAGTCATTCTAAGTTGAAAGGCGATAATCACTACAACATCAATTTGCTCAAGCTGGGAATAATAACACAATAATAACACAAACCTCTTCGGTGTTTCATACTTGCAGGCTGCGATCAAATAGTCGAGAGCTTCGTAGTTTGATCAAAACCAACCAATCAGCAGTGCAATTGGCTCACCCTTAGACAGAAAAAAGAGCAACTATTAATCAGATCACGGTATACATCGGCTGGTTGGCTACCGGATTGATGCTTCTCGATTGGAACTTTCACTTCACTCAAACTACTCATAATTTTGTTGATAGCAAACTTATATATCTTTTCCTCAGGTGCAGATGAGCACGTGTCTATACTGATAGTTGTTCTTGTGCATTTACCCTAACTGTTTGTATACATTTGCTTTCAGCGATGAAGATGAACCACGGTGGATTTGAAAAACCCCTTGAATCATACGGCAATTGTGAAGTACAAGAACGATGTCCCTCTAACCGCGGCAGAATTGCCGCAAGGTTAGGTTTTAATTATGCCAACCTGCTTTAGCTTTCTTCAGTGAGTTTTCTGGGACCTAAACTCGGCAGTCGGAGTATATGTGGGTGAACGTATGGTAGCATCGCCTACAGCCACTTGGTACTCAAACATCTCGCGCACTGTCTGCCTCGGTTTTTAAACGGAAACAAGCACTTCAAAAGTGCCCCATCAACATTTTAGCATTTTGAGGCGGAAATGTTCTATAATATACTCCATCAAAATTCAGGTGGGAACATTGCGGTAAGTGTTTCTTTTTAAATTGAGCACGCTCCAGTCAATGCACTCTTGCTTCCAGAGAAAACTTCATAACACACAATTTCAAGAACTCTATCGCATACTTTTAGCACAGGACGACGGATAATATCATTGGGGCGGATCTTTACGGCACTGAAGACAACGCAATTTACGAGGTTATTTTTTGGCTCCATTTGAACTATCCGTAAAACTGAGCATGTGTTTTACATCTGCATTTGATATGGCCAAGGTTGCACTGATTCATCTAGCGATTAAAGCAGGTTTTTTACTCCGTTCTGTCAATGTGGGGGGTTTGAATGGTGTTAGAAAAATGCGTTGGCCGCGTACAAGTCTTGCATCCCTAAAATGGCGCTGCATTCTTTTCACTGAATTTGATCTACACACTTATACCCTGCTTAACTTTGCTTGTCTAGGATTCGTTTCTGTTGATACAAGTAATAACCCTCCAAATCTCATTTTATTGCTGAAGTATCGTAAAGCTAATTTGCGAAAAATTGGAAGCACAAAGTGTCTGGGCCCCCAAAAGATTTCCATTCATCTTAGCGAAACAGAGATTTTCTTGACAAAGAACCACATACAAAATGCTCGGCCCCACTCGACGTTTGCGTTCATGACGATACTTCTTCGTTATTTGCACTCATCATAACCTGCCAGACGTCTGTACCTACCGAGAATCCAGTTGTGCGTGTTGGTTTTTTCTCATAACGGTGATGGTAACATTCGTGCCCTTGTCTTGGAATTTCATTAGAAACGTTACAGAGTTGAAACGGTTAGTGCTGTTGCAACAACCCACAGTTTGTTTATCTGAGTGAGACCCATAGGCTAACTGTACCGTAAACAGGAACATGTGGTATCTTCTAACCATTCCTAAACCGCAGAGCGTCACTTATTTGCAAGCCATTCGTGGCTGTTTAGTATTACTGATGTTTTGAAATAAATTAAATGGAAATCAATTCGAGAATGATAGTTTGCGTAACGCTGATTCCAAAGTCATTGGTAAATTTTGCCTTACAAACGCCTGAGACCATATGTGGGTAAGTGCAATTATGGTGCCATTTTCCAGGAGAGCGAAATACACTCATTTGCATACCAATTTGGTTTCCACGTGAGACTAACTTGTCGTTAGAAAAATGCAAAAGAAAACATTCAAATGTCTGGAAGTGCTAGAAGACATAAGTCTTTGAACGCAGGCACCTCCTATACATCATTCTAACTAAAACTCAGAACAAACGATCAATATGTGGTCATGAGCATGGAAACTACAATTCGCGTATAACTGCAAATGATCATTGGATGTACTCATATAAATTGAGTCCACGGCGGCATCGGACCGTGTTTTCGCACAGTCCTTAGAAACAGGTTTGGCCAATGCTTGCCTTTCAGTAGTGCATAGTAGAAAGCGACAGACCAGGCTCACGGTGTTTGGCAACCGACTGAACAATTATTTTGAGTTATGAATTTAACTTTGGTTCAAGAATTGCTTTGCATTTAAAGATACCCGGGTTCCAAGTTTGCTATCTCCCACATAATTGCCCACTACAGCCGCCTAGCCAGTAAACAACGTAGTGTTCCGCTGCCCGCTTTAAGATTTCTGTCGACCTTGCTGATCTACGCATCAACGGAGCTGGTAATAAACTGAGGGTTGGATAGAATTACTTCGGCAGCTAAAAAGAGTTTACACATCGTCTGCACATTCGGGTTTCTGAAAATGATTCACAGAGTCTTCTTGATTGAAAGCATAATCACATGACTACCCGTAGAGCTTAATCGGTTTGCACGCCAAAGCTCTCGTGTGCCTTTCGATGCTATCCACTCAATTTCTTCTTCGCTTGATGGTAATAACAGCGTCGACAGAATGGAGTGGTTGCAGCCTATCTCTGTTGGTTGTTGTCAGGTCTGTCTGCCTACCGGCTATTCACAAACTGCGCGTCCAGTTTACGAGTCTTGTTGGCCGAGGTTTCTTAACGCTGGTGACATATACTTGTTTCCCTCAATGCGTCAAGACTTCCCATTTCTTATGCTAGTGAAACGCCCGAAGTTCTATCCGGTGTATACAGGTCGATGCTACAGTGCCCATCTGAACAAGTGACGTGCCAAACTTCATTGCGAGTCTAGCCGCTGGACATAATATACGCATACGGTGCTCTCACAAGCATCCACTGTAACGCAAGCTTTGAAACTTTCACGTGCACTGGGAAAATCTATTTCCCGTTATCTCAGGTGGTTTGCATACTTCAAGTTCACTTTTACCAAAGTTCGAAGACTGGACTATCGTACCTGCAGGCTCCGGATGTTTAAGCAGCCTTACTGCTTCATTTTTAAGTTTATTTTCGGGATTCACTGGAATTTCGTTCCATATTTTGTTCTCTATCTAACTGTCCAATGGTGAATCAATAAAGTTCCTTTCTAACAGACAAGATCACCAATCCTCGTGTTATTTCATCCTTGAAGCTCACGTCAGGTGGCCAAACGCCATTTTACTCGGTGCTAACTCGAACCCTCTCAACTCCCAAGAATTCTTCAAGACTGAAAATCAATTGACATGGTATTCTACAAATCTGTTGAACTCCAAATGTCCTGTCACCTGGTTAACCTACCATTTGGACGGAGCGGTTTGTGATGCGGCTCCTGGTGCAATGGGCTACATACAACGTTCAATATATGCGTTCCACCATTTCTAAAATACCCTCCGAACTTTAATGTAAATTCACACCGTTAAACTTCATCGCGAGGCATGTAATACGGATTTCAACTTCTCTTAGATCCGTCTCACTTGCCTTGATACGCGAGTTGATCAGATGCTATTTGCAAACGGTCGGGGAATGAATAAGTCTCACTGCATGCATTACTAGCCATGAATGACTAAATTCTGAAATACCCAGACCAGGTAGCAAATAAAACAAATAATAGGTATTGCACTACTCATAAGGTTGCTGAAAATTCTTCGACAGCCCACGACCGGTTTCGTCCTTCTTGAGGCTCATCAGGTAGGCGCAGTCTCCGAGTTTCCGTCAACCTTATGCTTTACTTGAAACCGTATTGCACGAACTTAGCGAAATACACCCAGTTGTAAACAAATTTGGTTTTGCGAGAGACTCACCTGAAACCCAGCCCCAAGAACGGTGAAACCGGTCGTGGGCTGTCGAAGAATTTTCAGCAACATTATGAGTAGTGTATCACGCCTATACATGTATAGCGATATCTTGAATAGCATGCCAAGTGAAACATGAAGCGGCCTGGTGCAGAACATTCAGTAGCCTTAGAAAATCATAAAAGAGAGATTCAGTTGGGTTCCAGGTGAGTCTCTCGAAAAACCAAATTTGTTTGTAAATGGGTGCACTTCGCTAACCATTACCTTGTTTCATGTTAAGATGACTTTCAGTTTCAATGGCAACACTCATCAACGTCGCCGCCGCTTGCATGTCTGCAGCCAGTGACGTCTCTAATACAGTATGCGCGTCAGAATTTAAGAAAACGCAAACGGGTGCCGAAGTTACAGCATGCTGCAAAAATGCAAAAGACTGCAACGCTCTTCCTGGCATCGGATGACATGTGGCGCCCAATTTTCTTCCACTTTATTTCGTTACCGTTTACACTCTCCACTCTTTGTATCTATAAAAACCGCCAATAAAATCACGATCGTCACGAGTCCGGGACCCTGGTTTATGAATATTTTACTTTTTGCTTTGTGAGTAAATCAGTCTACTATACGCCCAACTGTAGCTTGGATTATCGTGCAACTGCATCGCCTTGGCGTATGTTCAAGGACTACTTGATCATATCTGCAGTGTTGATTCAGTTGGTCCCACAATTACGCTGAGGATTCTCTAATAAATAAAGATGAACTGAACATGCGGTTGTTGCTAGTCTGATATCAGATATATGGGCTTCCGACCAGCACGAATGGCAGAAAAATTCCGGTACAGTGGATCCATCTTAGGTGTTAACTATCCAGAACTATCCAATTACGGCGGAAACTGTTCAGATCTGGATGGTGTAGACTTACGTTAGTGTAAATAGGAAACTCAATCAGGACATCTTGTTTCCAAAATCTCCTGAAAACCTCCGCTCGCGAACGTTCGGATTTTGTTTGAAAATTTCCGAAGTTTGGCGGAATATGGATTGAAACCTGGTATCGTCAGACATCAAATATTTTCCGAATTCAAAGAGGTTCAGATTATTTTTAGAGTTTCGGTATCATAAGGCGAAACACTTCCAATTTCCAAAGAGCAGAATGAAACATTTTTTTCCAAAATGTAGGAATTTGCAGTAAGCCTCTATCGTTGGATACCTATTTCCGGCATTATGATACTCTATCCGAAATTTTGTATTTATATTTCTGTTTGATCTGGAATGTGACTCAAAAATGCCGCACTGCTTTTGACTGCTCCAAAGGTTCATTAGCCTAATGCATCTCGCCGGGCGATATCGTAAGTTGCGTTGTAGGATCCAAAAAGAGTAACGTTTGAAATTTATCGGGGTTTCGTCCGGTAGTCGAAGTATGCCTTCACCGTGGAACACTTTGCACTTGCTTCGTTAGTGTTTGGATTTATCAGCACGACGCCTGTTACGAATTTGTTGAACGATTTGAATCACTGGTCTTCCGGCCGGCAGAGTGTGCCAGGTAATTGTGTTTAGAGACAGCTCACAGACGAGTATTTAACTTCCACTTGAAGATTTCTAATTTGAGCTGATGTGACTTGGAAGACAGAAATGCTTTTTTCGAAAAGACGGCAACCACAGTTTCCACTTTTAAACGCTGATCCACTTTTGCATTATACTCAACCCCTACGAAGTTAGAGATCAAGCATTAGGGAGCAGATCCATAATTTTTTCACGAGCCTATGATGACGCCTATGACGGTGGTGACGATGGTGCTATCAGCGGACTGGTGTTTCTTATGTTAGACATCACTACGGATTGTTGGTAAATATGATGAATATGCAGTTTCCCAAGTGAACTTATCACGGCCGTGTTTTTGGCCTGGGTACTTTCAGTGACTTGCAGCTCGCTGGTTAGACTAACGAGGCGCAGCATGACTGTTTTCATGCATGAAACCTCAGTGGACTGGGACATGATAGATAAGTTATCTGTTATTTGTAAGTTATGTCAAGGCTGTTTAAATTATTTTCAATTTGGTTGCCATACAGCCCCGATGCAAACCTATCAAATAGCGATGACTGAGAGGTTTCCTCCCTTTGTGATGGAGGCTGTTGGAGAGTAGTGAAGAATTTCGAACGAGAGCACGTGATGTTAGGCTAATTTTGCCTTAACTTTTGGTTTGCACTTCGATATTGTTTTCACGCCAGAGCTTTTATTGTTCCTCATAAAAATGAAAAAATAATAATTTACTCAGCGTGATTCCAAGAGTATCATGAACAAAATTTGGGTGAT
Source organism: Opisthorchis felineus (assembly GCA_004794785.1). Lineage (NCBI taxonomy): Eukaryota > Metazoa > Platyhelminthes > Trematoda > Opisthorchiida > Opisthorchiidae > Opisthorchis > Opisthorchis felineus. The sequence goes on from SJOL01002371.1 coordinate 67,075, forward strand.
AAGCATTGTCGGAAAAGTGTCCCGCGATTCCATAAACTCCTTTACTGCTTCTTAGAAATTGCCTCCCTAAAAACTATCTTCATTTTCTGCCCAAGGCACTTCTACATCTCTGGTGGCTCGCCCAAGGAGTAAAATGATAGCTTTTAAGTGATTGTGGACTTATTCTCATGAAAAGTGATTTATAAAAAACTGGGATGCCCGGTAGCTCTCATATGATCCAAAATAAATTAAAAACTGACCTGTGGATTGGTTCCTCGCAAGTCTTGTCTTTAAGGGGGCAGACTGCTGGCTATTGTTAGCGTCGATGAGATCACCAATAAAATTTGGCATCGTCCGTATGTCTGATTGGCTAAATGGACACCGCCAATGGAACCACCGCTCTTGGCTTATGAGCACAGTGAATGTTATATCAAAAGTGAAGTAACAAGAAACACAAGTGACTCAGACATCGGAAGAGGGAGCGATGAAAATCTTTAATTTGTTTGTCACCATCTTGTTCCTGTTGGGCAGTATTGGTAGGATATTTTTCTTTCAAATTTATTTCTGCCATTATCAACTCCGTGCTTAAACCACATCTTTGTGATTATAGAGGGGGTCAGTTTCGAAAAAGGTGAGTTTGGCCCATGAGTAGTGTTTTCCCAAAGACTGATTTACCACTGTGATTCCACTACATTTATAGGTAGTTTTCTCTTCCACGCTACGCATATTTGGATTTCTAACCTCGGAAATTGTCGATCCCATTCTACTTTCAAAAATATGTTATTACACCTGAAGCACCCGGTTTGTGCATAGACAGACTCCAACCTCACCACCGTATGCAAGTATATGCAAGTATACGAATGGAAACTAACTTTTCGATTTCATCTTCAAATTATTTAGGAGAAGGTTTTCTCGCGGGTGAGAAGATAATCGCAGGTGAGCCTATAATACATATGCTTTTCTGCATCATTCGCGTGGCACGGTGCACAGGTGAGCTACTGTATATCACCGGTCACATACCCCCAAATTATCTTACTCAGGCTCATCTAAGGGAGCTAAATATCTCTGAGGTCATGGCGCTGTTTTACAACATGCATGCAAACATATGCTAAGAAATCTACTCCTACAAGTAATTCATTATTCACGAATGCGGAAGGTCTAAGTATACGGAAGGGCTAAGTGGGGGTTCGCTGGCTTGAAGTCACGAGTTCTCAGCTGAGATGTTCTGAAATCCGTCTTGTTTTGTCCGCCGTATTGGAAAATTCTATGTATTTTTTTGGATTAGGATGTTCCAATATTTTTATAAAAGAGGTTGATGGAATACATATGATGTTCCAATAAGAATATTAAACCTTAAAAGAGATCCACAGAGGATTTATTGCTAGGCAAAGTAATACTAAGAAAGGATCATATTTCTGGACACTCATTGAGTCCAATACTTGATACATATTTCGATTTCTGTCAGAATTTTTCGGGAGTTTAATATGATATACCACTGGGGTTGTCATGATTTCTTCATACGAATAGGCTCTGATCGAAGACCAGTACACTATATGATCTTTCCTACTCAAAGAACTCTCCGGTGCTTCAGTAATTATTGTTATCCCCCGTTTTGTGATATAAAATTTGTCAGTCAGATCTTCCAAACTGGTTCAATTAAATAAGATATAGTAACGCTCAGAAAGTAGCTATCATTTGGATTCATTTAAAATGGGTCTGTTGACACGGTCAGGCCGCAGTGCTTCTATTGTCCGCTGGTTTGTTTGATGCAGGTGCGTCCTAGGTTAAGAGGTCGTACCTTCTGAGTTACTTGCCACAAATGGGTCAGTGGGTAAACAAACCGGTAGAAGATAAACAGGGTTTTTCTTATTAATTGACGAGGTTTTATGAAAGGAACCATTCATCGGGCAACGCAGACTGTTGTTGCCACAAAAGAGGCACACACTTACAACCAATATCAAGACGTCTGGTACCTGAATGTTAGTTATTAATATGCGTCCATGAGAAGTCCCAATCAACACAAATTTGGCGCTCAGGCGTACTGGGGTCACAAGGATCGTAGTTATTCCATGGAGGCACTGGAATCGCTAATAAACGGTCAAGATTGTGAAATGGAACGAAGACAAACTTGTCCGAAAGAATGATACTGTCTTCCTTGGAACGTTCACCGAGACGAAGGGATAAAAAGCGACAATACCTACTGTCGATGAATTGGTGACTCCAAACAGTGGTCTCCAGATTCAAACGCTCGCATTACTGCCTGACCTACCGGTTGTTCTTTTCAATGATGGGTTGAAAATCTCCACTCAAAACACACCACGCCAGAAGAAACGTACATAAGCACGTCCTGAGCCCGAAGTGCCGTTTCCGATATAATAGATAATGCTTTCCTAGCCCTCAGAATGCATGACACCTTAAAAGGTTCTTTTGGTTGGTCTGTTTGAGTTACTGAGATCGCTGTGAGCCCCGAATAGTAGAAGTCTTTTGGCTATTTCCGGTAGACCTCCTGTAACTCCCAATCACTGCAACCCCCCGTTGATTTAGCCACAATGACGTCTTCGACAGGTAAGCAAATTATGAGTGGCAATGGCGATAATTCTTTTTTCTGTTCACAACTTCTGATTTATGGGGCCTAATTGTCATGAGGAGACATCTTTTTCAAGATTATTGAGCAACTGCTTTGCAGTGATTTTACGCAGAACAATCACAGAATCTGGAGTTTTATTTCACTAATTCATAATGACAGACAAGGCGAATACAAACGCGATTCGCTAAAACATTTCGTCCACCATAGCTTGGAATTTCCGTATATTGACCTGCAAAATCAAATAAAAACTCACAGATCCGCTATTCCCGTACAGTGTGCGGTATAAAATCCGCCAACATATTTTAAAATTGCCGCCCTTTATATAGGTCAGGTGTCCTTAATTGGAAAGGCAAAATCTTCTTAAACTTGCCAACAACCTGCTGTTCTACCATAGTTTTGGTGCAAATTTTAATGTTGAAATGTGGAAGAAGTGATCAGGTTTGTAAAAGCCATCTCAGAAAACGTCGACGCCTCAAACGTCAGACATCCAATCCTAAAAGGATATGAAGACACTACTAAACTGAACATGCTTTTTAGTTCGGCAGTAAACTGCGTTGCGATCTGCGCAACCCACAAATAGAGCCAGATATAGCTAGGATTTTACCTAAGTTTCCCTTTTAGCCAATCAGATGGTTGATTTGAAATTAATCTCCTAAAGGTTCAAAATACACTCAGAAAACCGCAGAATTTTATCGTTAATCGGCCTTGAATGCAAAAAAAGCGAAAATAAATTTGCCAGAGCTTCTGGTATGCGTTTAGTCATAGGTGAAATCTTTCAAGCCCTTCAGCTGAAAAACGAGTGCCGGGACATGCAGTGTATGCACATATGCTTTAATGAATCGTTACAAGTTGCGTTGGACTCACTAACGAAATGGGACTTTCTGAAGTTCCCAGAGGTTTTTCAGAGATGATCACAAAACAGTCTTTAAGACAATCTTTAAGACAACTTGTAATGCTCGGTATTTTGAACCGGAGGGATCCCTCGGATCTCTATTCACTCATCGAGGCTATAGCTTGCGGGAATGTCAAGGCCAATCGATTTGAGGATCCACCAAGTAACACGTTTGGCTACGGCAGGTTTCCAGCGCGTTTCCAAATACATGCGATTAATAGGTATGTTCATGGCAAGTGTATAATACATGGTCCTCGCCAGAAGCAAGACGTGTCTCTTTTGGAATTACACACCTGCCTTCTGTTATACTATGCTGCGTTATGTTTAACACGACGTTCTCTTCAATATGTAATCGCGTGCCTTCCAAATTTATGGGGCCAACAAAAGAACCAAAAGGCTCACTAGGTGACACGTAATCTATTTTTCCTTTCCTATTGCACAGCGTGGCTTTTACAACTGAATCAGCGTGAAGTGACATGAGCTAATTTAAAGTGATGGTGTAATAATAAAGTGTTATCCTTGTCAGGGATATCACAACAGTTCAGATAAAGCTCTAGAAGATTCGGAAACGTTCAGTCACTCAGCCTCCATTAGTGGAAGCCTCGTTAACCAGGGTTAACTGGTTGGCATTAAACAACACAGCCGTGTGGAGAGGTGAAACCTAAAGCCCGCATTAGCGGGCTTAAGTTAAGGCGATAACCCTCCTTAGTATTCCTTAAAAACAGAGCACAATATATCAGATGTAGGAAGATAAGTGAAGCCAAAACCTCATAGGTTGGTGGTGTTGCTCGGATGAAGGTCTAATTTTGAGTAAGTCAGGCTCTAGTCACCAGACTTTTGTAAATACCACTTCAGCATAAGTGAGCTAGCTGAGATCCACAGGTTGATTGCTTTGGGGCATTCTGGGCTGCTGATCTTCTGATGCTCTTATATAATAGGTGGATCAACTTGTTCTGGTGTCGCCTTTTCAAACCACTGGGTGTGACGCATTATTGCCCTCAAAGATTAGATGACGATTTTCTAGGCCTCACTCAGCTGGTTTGATGAAATCTGTTGTGTACTCGCTCATGTTTTGCCACCGTATTTTTGGGCGTCAAGCAGAATATCGTCACTGCAGTTGCATTGGAGAGCGGAAGATAAATGTGGGCAGAATAAGTGGAAAATGAGAGATTTGGTAACCCAAAACCTGTCAACGTCAGCAGAGACTGGGGCACATTTTCGGCCGCTTAGGCTCGTAGAGTTGGTCCGAACAGTGAACTGGCTTTAGATTAACCTCAGCAACCCTGGATCAATCTCAAGTTCTTTGTGCAGCTTCAGTAATATACACTGTATGCTCCCGGAAGCGCTGCATAATCCCAAAGTACGCCGCATGTTTTGACCGCTGTTGTTGAGTGAGGTAGCAAGCGACGCACTCAGCGTAAAGTCTTTACTCACCGAGCAAAATCGTTTGCGTTCCATTCGTAAGGGCGTTTTAGAAGGCCTTTTGTAGCACACGTATGTCCGGTATGGCTGAAAACCTAGTGAAACTTTTGTGTGATACCAGTTTCACTTTTATCCCCTACGGGGCCCATAAGTTTTCCAGGAGTTGGGCGCACCGGTTAAAGATCGTGTGCCCTGATTAAAAAGATAGCAAATTGTTCTAGTGGTACGAACATTCAACTGTAGGGACAGCAGGTTTATTTTGTTTCATGTTATGTGTTGCTAGCAGACTAAACCCCTTAAATGAATATGGGATAAGATTTCGGGAAGAATGCAAACTTACCGGTGAGTTAAGTGACACAGATAAGTCCAGAAGTGTACACACTGCGGTCAGTGGTTTGCTTCGCTACCATTCAGCATTCCGAATCCTGCGGCAATTTTTATTTGTGTAGATTTTATTTAAACGTTCTTCATGCAGACAACTCCCTACCAATAATGCCTGAAACAGTAGCCCCTGTGAGGTTACCGTTGGCCCTGGACGTATCAGAGAAGAGAAACTAAATTCCATTGGCTGTTATATACATCCTATCTACTGGGTAAAACCGACCAAGAATAAAGCCAGGGTAGCGATCATTATCGTGGGTCTTATTTAACTCCCCACGGAAGATGTCACCTCACTGGTGATGAAACCTTTGCAATCTAAATGTCATGCTGGGAGAACAGACCAACAAACATGCTCGGATACACACAAAAGGCGTAAGATGGTTCAAACTTCTTGGAGTTTCGATCCCAATAGTGGCCGATTACGATGGCGGATAATCCAGAAATGTCACAAATGCGGGTGGTAAGTGGCTGGTAATTAATAAACAGCGCACATAAAAAACGAGCCATTTATTTCTCAATTAACATGAGGACAAATTGGGATTGTCCAAGAATTTGTTTAGGATCCACATCTGGGAAGCACTTTTTGAATTCGGGGTGATGATGTATTTTCAAACCTAAGTTATCCACGTCATAGTCTCCAGATTAAACTACGCAGTACATTTCACCTTTCAGGACATCTGTTAAGTCTTAAATAAACCCGGTTTAATGTTTCAGGCTCACGTGAGTTGAGTTTTTATTCGGGTGCTCAATTGCTTACATTCAAAAAACAATTTCACACGTAGCTTTCAGACTCAAAGTTTTGAGTTTTTTCAATGTGTGGTTCCGATCATCCTCGAGGGCAACGCTAAGAGTGTTATCCAAACTTTCATTAATTGCCGTCATGCGAAAGAAGAAAGCAGCAGCGGAGATGAGTAAATAAAGGCTGCATTCCAGAAGCTTAGAAAAGTAAAACAGAGTCAGTAGATGCGTTTCACGTCTCAAATTGTCGGAGGCTGCAACATCTGTATTGTAACTCATAGTTTACTACCGTATTGCCACAAGGTTTATCTAATTAGGCCGCAGAATGAAAAAAATTGTGCATAGTGGGTGAGGAAGTAGAGCTGATGATGGCTATCGCAAGAATCCTGGGATGCCCACACCTACAAGGGCTCACTAGGACAGCCTGGAAAGAAGTTTGCAGTACGAAACTAACAATAGCGAGCAGCCGCCATTTCTCACAATGCCTCCGATCAAGCGCAGGCATCACGGGGGCAACATCCTGGAAGACGTACTGCTCTAACAACACCAAAACTCTTCCTAATCTCTTGTACGCCGATCCGCAAAGTAAGACATCAACGACCCCATGGTCTTTTCAATTCTAAAGGAGGCGCATAAAACGACACTAGTCTCGGTAGACGGTATTTCGGCATGCATAGAACACGGCCCAGTCAACGCAGTTGATGATGACGGGTGTTTAAAGCTCTCGCATTGACTGCCGCACGACAAGATAACTGCTTTCTACTGAAATGTTTTCGAACACATCAACGCCAGCAAAGTTTCCGATACATTGGTGGTCAAAACCAGAATATGGTTGAATCCATCTGTCATAAGAGGGGCCATGTTCCTCAACAATACAACAATACAGCCCTTAATGTAGCCTGGTACGCACGACCCCTGAGGTACGGTGGTGGCGCCACAATTGACTCAAATTAGCTAACTGCCGAGTAACGTAAAATCCTCCACAAGTTCTAGTGATTCTCCTTAAATTGTAAAGGACATGTTCAGAGACTGTAAGTCATAAAGCGCTTTGAATGTGCTAGTAGCATGCCGAAGGATGCCATGACGGTGGTCACCTTATTCAACAGTCCTTGTGTCGCTTCTTCGTCTTCAAAGCTGCGTACTCTAGATCGATCAGATTCTCAACAACAAAAACCTGAACAACGGAATGTCGAAGACTTTTAAGAGATCACCGCATTATTTCACCAGTGACGAAGATGAGCAAGAATGTTGAAGGTGGACATCCTTGACGAACATCATTTTTGTGGTCAAGACATTCGAGAACTATACACTCTCATACGTCCAGAAGTAGGTAAATATAGGGATCGGATCTTGTTCATGATATGTTTTTAAGTAAAAGTATGACTAACAGTACCGAGCGATTGACAGGATCAGACCCACCACTGAAGTCACGGAATACCAAGATTGTGCTTTTTCTATAGGGATATGGTTGCGATAACACCTGAGAACTGCAAAGCTATGGCGGTCGCAGTCTCTACCGGGTTGAAATCCCGCTTGATGCTCGCGGGTGAAGGATTCGCATGTCGCCGACGAAGAAGAAGTGACACTGTAAGCCTTGGCACAACTGGAGAAAAACTGACCCCTTTGTGGTTGCTGCACTCCCTGCCAGTACCATTCCGCAAGATAGACGCAAATATGCTAGACAGGCAGAGACCGAGAAATTCGACGCAACTCCCCGGCGGAGCAGATTAGCTCCTCAGGCGCAGGAGCTTCGGGGAATTTGAGTCAATATGTAAACTCGAATCACCCTGAGGTTGAATGGGACTCCATATTCAGTGTCCAAAGTTTTATTGAACCTAGGTATTCCGGAATGAGATTAACACCTAACAATTAATGTTTGCTTGAGGCGCTGCGTCTAACAGTAAAGACTATTTTTCGTTGGACAGCAGACAGCCGTTGTCATCGTTGTTAGTTTCGTTGACAAGAGACCTTCGTAGACTAGTAAAACAAGTCGAAAATCTTGCGGAAGCTTCCAGAATTTTCCGCATTTTTCACCTCCTCGGCCTTTTGGGTCTACCAAGCTTTTGGGGTTTCGTGGACATTCATTTCAACCCGGAGTTGGATGATGCGTCGCGTAGTGTTGTGGCTGCGCCCAAGAGAACCCCGGTGCTAGACCTCCAGCAAAGCCACAGTCTCATCAGACATCTGGTGTTTGCATGGGGTTCGCTGGGTTGTACCAAAAACGGAACTTCTGGCCTTAATCACCGCTTCGGATATGTCCGCCCAGTAACCGTTAATATCCGGAATCTGAGGATCCCGCAAGTTTTTAAGAAGGAGGTTCTGGTAGTTTTGTTCGAATTCCAAGTCCACTAGATTCTCAATGCCTACGCAAGATGTGTTTTTAGTAGACTTGAAAGCGTAATATGAGCACCGGGAGATTCCATGCTGAAATTCCAAAAGGAGCAGCAGGCAGCCACCTGGCCACCGTCAACTGATGGTGATCTGGTCTATTTGGACGGGGGCTTGTTTGGAGGTGTGTACCAGATTGTCTGGCAATTTCCGCTTTTCGGCGATTATGTACTGCATTTAAAGTGTATGTTCGGCACACATCTGAAGTACACTGCTCACGTTGTCGGCGCCCCTCTTCTCCAACTTAACCTGAAGACCCAATTGAGCCCCAGCACCGTTTAGTCTACCAATTTGGGCGTTTAGGTCACCACCAACGGCAACCACGTTTGGACTTTAATTACGCAAAAGGCCATAAAAACTGTCTGGCAGATTCAGAGTCACCGTCCTTAGCACCGTAAACAGACAAAATAAACGGGATGCGGCGGACCTCGCTTTCTCCAGATTCTCTCAGTCGTTGGCGCTGGGCAGAAGCGTGCGATCAATCAAGTAGAAGCGCTGCTGTTTGGTCAATCAGTACAATACCGACCCCACCACATTCGGCTACAGCGACCTCTGGATTACTGGAGGTAAGCAGCTAAAAGCTGGAAGAGGGCTAAGGGGCAGTAGGTTCAATCACAGTATTTGCGTTCTTTATCCGTTCTTCTGACAAACAGCATAAATCAATGCAGAAGAAATCTAGCGTACTAGCGAGAGCCACCTGTTGTCCCGCTTTCTTCAGTGTGAGAACATTAAAGGTGGCTAATTAGACAGGCTTTCGAAGTTTGAAAACAGATTTCGTACTGTTCACAGTTTTACTGAAATCGGGTGTACAGAACCTGCAGCTGAGTGTGATGCATGGTGAGCAAAACGGTCAGACCTCGTGCTGGGACCTGTGGAGGGATCATGTTAAGTTGGATGGGGTAGGGTAGAAGAGTGAGAAAGTGAAAGTATAAGAAGGGAGGCATCAGGAGTAGCATGGTTTCGCTTACCCGCCCTGCTGTATGCAGCAAGTAAGGCGACCCGGCTCGTGAAACCATGATTTCTACGGTGTAGCATGAGATTATTGTTAGTTGTACGTATCATGGTTGCTCGTGATTTGGGTTACTCCCGGGGATCCCACGCCCACACAGTGTCCCTACCCGGAGCCTTTGGCTCAAACGGCCGACCGTAAGGCGGAGGTTTTTGTCGGGAAATGCAACGTAAGCTTAAAAAACCAAACGGGAATAAACATCACACACAATTGTTAGTTTTCTCCAGCCTAAAATAGGCCAGCATTTTATTCTTCTCACTAATTGTGGTTATTTCTTCCGCATATTCGGCAACTTATCGTCAAACCTAAAAACAGTTACTGGAAAGACTGGGGCTAGATTACTAAGAAGAGTAACTTGAAATGATTATCAGTCGGAATATTGTATTGAAACCCCCGTGCAGATAACGCGGAATGTCTAAGAAGATAGATATAGGATAGCTGAATTTTAGGCAACATATGAGCGATCGGATATCGTGTTAGTGCTACATTTTCGTGGAATAAAATATTGGAATTTGGTGGTCTTTATGTTCCCTCCAGGTTGTACATAAAAATTGTTAGTGTCTCTTTTCTGGCATTCTGTACTTGCGATTACTAGCTGTGGTACAAGACAGCCTCGTTGTAAAACTGCTTCGACAACGTTCTGTGTGTGTGTATACACTGCTACTGACGACAAACCGGACACAAAACATCTGAGGCAATCATATAATTGTACATCAAATCTAACGTGAGCAGCGATGACCTTCCGTTCTATTGTTGATAGGATTTTGGAGGACAGGATGTGAATAACGGGACGTTTGAAATTTACTCCTGTAATCCACTAAAATCCCCGGCTTACCTACTGGTGCTTATTGTATATTACTGGTATTACGGATATGGGGATCCGCTGAACTAATTTATATATCTGCTTGTGAATGTACGAAATACTAGAGTGCGCTGAAACTGCCTCACATGCGTTCTCCATTTTGAGGCTCGGCAGTTTTTTTTGGAACATCAGTATGGGGTGAACCAAGAACGTATGCTAAGGTTTTATATGGAAATATCTGGAGTCTCGCTCGTTTGAACGACTTATCCCGATCTTGTAAATTCAAGTTAAACCAGTAAACAGCCAAATCCAAGGTCCATGATTTATCGGTTATCATTCCTTTTGTGCGAATCAATGAACCCGTAGCAGCCTTCTAAAACCGCCCTTGCGTATGCATCAGCTCAACACAGCCCAAAAAATGCAGTCAACTTCAGCGAAGATCCACTTGGCATGGCAATGAACCCTTAATACTATTGTGTGCCAGCTCGGTCGTTAGTAGACTGTGCCCACTGAAAGGCCCGTTGTAATTCAACAATTGGGCTGAACGCAACGACATTTAGTTCAGTCTAAACAGCATTCAATTAGTCATCAACTAAATGCCGAAGCCATTCATTTTCTTTCAGATGTAGCATGAATCGAACGTCTCTTATTGTATTACGGAAACAGTGGATCCGGAGATGGTTTGTTAGCTCACAGATGGACGAAATTAGATAAACTGGCGGTGTTTCCTAACGGTTCGAATACTAACTTTGTCGTCAGTTAAATTTGAGATCGCATGATTCAGAGGGCCGGAACAGTAAAGCCACTAGTAGATACAACATCAAACATGGGATCAAAATAAGCTAGGAAAAGGGAGAACTGAGTCAAATTTTTTGACGGTACACTGGTTTAGGCATGTTTGGAAAATTGTACAGAAACACAAATAATTTCATGTTTTACTGCAGTACATTTTGTCATTGAACTGAACCCGAATTATGCTGTAATCAATATATCTGTGTACGGATAATTTTTGCAGGAATAAGAAAAAGTGGTGGGTGTTGGTCTTTATTCTTTGAATTCGCTGAAATTGCTAAATTCATAACTCTCGCACACTTAATTCACGGAAGTGAATCAAATCTATAAAAACGAACCAGAGGAGTACCCGGCCAACGTCGGAGGATATGATTTTTTTCAAAATATCCATACAGGAAAGGTTTTTATTTGTGCCAAATGTGCATCTTATATAATTCAACCTATGTGCAGCTTTAATGATCACCTAAAAGCCTTCAGCGAGGGAGTTTCTGAATTTATTTCCTATGACCTTAAACTTTCCGTATGCCTTCCGGGGAAAACACATCTTATCAATCTAGTTTTTGGTGGGTTACAAACATCAGGTTTCCTGCCCGAAAATCAATGAAAACCCCAAATGAATAACGTCTTACTAGCTAAGCCATCTCTAGGCTGAATTCATGTAAGCTGGCATCAAGTGGTGTAACTAATTGGACTGGAATTGATTAATCTTGGTTTGTCTCTTCTTCAACGGTGCGCAGATCCCTATAAAGCATTCTGTTTTAATGGGATTGTTGCTGATTCTAGTGAGGTGCCATTATTTCGTCCTGTTCCAGGGCACTCTTGGATGGAATAAACTTAAATTTTCTGGTTGCTGATAAATTGCTCATATTCAGGTTGTATTTTATGCTTTTTTGTTGGGCGCACTGTTAAGCTAAGTATAGAATTGATTATACTTCATGATCCCTATCATTTCAAATTCCTCGTTCATACTGAACCCAGGAGTGCGGTTTCGGCTCCCTTATGCCAGCATTATTAAGAGGAAACTTAAAGAAGAATGTTTAACCACAGATCAGTTGTGCGCCTATTGATCCCGCAACGACCTATTACTGTAGGAAATAGAAACACATGGGATGTTATACGTTATTCTATCTGCCACGGTAAATCCGAATTAGTAAGTGCGAAATCTGCCTATGAAGTCAAAACTGTCGAACTAGTGCAACAAAACACCGTGGTTGACCGAAATCAAAATTTCTGCGGAAGGTTGTGTCCCTTATAGTTTCCTTATAAAAATAGTTATCAATGTATATTTTTCTAAAGGTCCACGCACAGTTCATTCTGTCATGAAAACTACGAGAATTGTCCATGCCATGTTGGAAGTATGGGAATCAGTCCACTGCTATCAGGTAAACTTAACAATGTCGAGTTAGATACCACTGTTGTTAAATTACCGCTGGTCACGGACACAATTGTGCGATTTTGTCTTGCATGTTGAGTCCATGCTGAGTCCATGCCCATGTTCATGTTTCTAACCGTGTGTTGATGTGTGCTTGCAAGTGTTCATTTATACTTTCACACATGTAGCTCAAAGATTTTCCAGAAATGCTGCGATAGTTACCCATGCAGATATGGAAAACTAGAGCAAACCTTGTCAAATTCAGCAAAGGTCTTTCCGAAGCTTCAAGAATTTACAAGGAAAACCTTGCATAAGCTTTGAATTAAGCACGCTTTCGTATAGTTTCAAGTAGTACTTGTGAGGCATTGGCCTCTTCTGCGGATACTGCTGATGTTCATCTGGAAGACAAACGAGTATTTCTGAAGGGTACCCGTTTTACTTTTTTTGAATGCGAGGCTTACGTGGTTTCTCAAAATTATGAGTGTCTCCTTTACTCCACATTCCGACTGCTAATAAATGAATCAGTTTTCATGCTTGCCATTGTTGCTATGGCTTGTGACTCGCAGACATTTAAAAAAGTATGAAAAATTGTCCCTTCTCGGTCTGGAATAATTCGCTGTAACATAATGGGGATTGGAATGCCTAACAATGATAATCAAGATATCGCCATGAAGGCGCAACAACCGTTCACCAAAAACCCGAGAAAATGGTAGATTAGTAGTCAATTAGTAGTTAATTCTTGCTTTTTCATTGTAGTGGCAGTCGAAAGTAGTAAATGTAAGTCGCTTTAGCTATGTGCTACACTATGTTATCTCGTCTAACTCCAAAAATAATTATAAGCGAAAAACCGAGCTTCCCGCATACATTATGACGCCTATCGCAATGGGTAACTAGGTTCATTTCGCGCTGAACCCTTGAGGATCTTTGCGATTGGACTTGGCACGTCACATCAGCCTTAGAAGGCTTTGAGTAAACCATGAAAAGATTCACAAATGTTTTCGCTAAAACACTCAAGTCATATTTTCCTATGCTTGTAAAACGTGGTCACCTTTCCAAATTGGGGCTCTGTAAGAGGAAGCAGTGGACTCCGCCGGTGTCTATAAATCTCGGATCCATCCCTAACAGACTCTGACTACATTTGTGCCCAAAACGTTGGATCTTGTGACGTCAGCGCCTGAGACATTCACAAAACCATCCACATAAACCTATGACAAAAGTAATTGCTTTGACCTGAGTTAAGTTGCAAGCATTTTGGTCCTGAACGTTGGGTGGAGAAAGAAAAATTCACCAGCGACGAGTGTGGTGCCATCATTTGTTTGAATTGACATGAGTAGTTAGTCCATATTATAATGAAATTATCTGCAATATAAAGAAATTTTGACTAGCTAATTATGAATGGTTGAAAATTTCCAGGGTTATTTTTGAAAAATTAGGAGGTTCAGAACATATCCCGCCCACTCTAACAGCTCGGAAGAAGTGGATGGTAACATAAAATATACAATTGTAAATAGCTGCTAAATTATTCCTACTTTTCTTAATTCGTTTTCAAAAACCCTCTTAGATCCAGGTTTCAGAACAAGGCTAGTCGAAGGTAAATGTCACGCCGGGAGATAAGCACAAATCTCTCTGCTTTGTCCTTTGCGTCATAAAACGTTCGGTTATATGAATTGACATGGTCGTATTGTGACACTAGTTTCAGTTTGATGCTAAATGTGATGAACACAGATTTACGCAGATGTTCTAGGTAGTCCAGTTTAATGGAGAGTGCGAGTGCTGGGGGTTTTACCTTCTTAATAAAGCTACCAAATATTATGAAGCACTCATTGCCATGCTTGCATTTTCCAGTGGAATACAACAAGAATCCGAATGAAGGTAGGTGAGATCAGAGCATTTACTGTAACGATTATAAGAAAATCCACACATGGCCATTTCTGCTTGATTTCAAATAATTATTATTAAAATCATTTTTGTTTTTAGCCAGTGTGTGTTCGCTACCAGTTCAATTTGGTATTTGCTAGGGTAGTATATATGTCCTGTATTACCTTTTCCGGATGTTTGCTAACTGACAAACAAAACAACTTAGGACATAGCTTTGGCGAATGATTTGTTCAGGACTCCATGCGGGGTCAATCTATGGCAGTTTGTTTTATTTGTTTCACTCCCCAACCTGAAAACAAACACAGGCTATAAAGCGAGGTCAGATTGCTGCAGATCCCTCTGATACTTTTGGTTCGTGTTAACTAACTGGAGATTGAATCATGTCGTACTTCTCGGAGTGAGATAATTTGGTGGTTTAGTCGATAAAAATTGTTTCGGACGAAAATTCTGTAACTGAAACGTAAGCATTATATGTATCCATTACGCCGTGTATGTTGATTCCGCAAAACTGCACCCGCCTGAATAAAACGGCCGGTCACAACGGTTATCCCAAAGGGGCTTTTGTACCCTCTCGGGTGAAGCGTTATTTTTATCGATACAACTAAGCATTTGAAAAACAAAAGGTCGGTGGTCACGTAAGCTATTTTATACGGCGAGTATATTACTGGATCTCCCTTCTGACTACTGATTTTACGCAAAGTCAAGGAGCCATAGTAAATAATGAAGACCTCATTGTCTGACCACGCAGCCAAACGATTGCTGGTTATTACCGTAGTACGTTAGCCCACACCCAATAAAATTCCCATTGTCCATCAAACACCAAGTGGAACGTTGCGCAAGTCATCAGCCTGCGAAGCCCCATGAGAGGAAGTGGTTTGCAACAGTTTATCTCCTGAGGTCACTTAAAGCTGGTTTTTCTGGAGGAGTCGCAGATTTAAAACACAAAGCGCCAACTAGCCGAAATACTTTCTATTACAAAACACGTCAAAACACGTCTTTCTATTTTCAACACGTCTGAGCATGTTATTGACAATGTCAGAAAAAGATACAAAGTCCTGTAATAAATGTTCCTGCGGCATGTGCACTCATCTGCATACCAATTTAGTTATGGGGGAAGATTGTTTTGGAGCCCATCTTCGTCTTCCATTGATGATGTTCTTAAGCAATTGACGAAGTCTCAGAGACTGTTCCTGCCTGATGGGCCCCAAGATAGGCAAAACGGTTCACGAGCTGTCGAGTAGTTTTCAGCAAATTTATGAAAAATGCATTACGCCTATACGATGTATCACAATATCTCGAGTAGCATAACAACTGAAACATGAGGTGGATTGGTGCTGCACATCAACCTGCTTAAGAACATCATGAGCAAGGGATTCAGCTGGATTCCGAATGAGTCTCACATCAAAACCTAGTTGGTATGCAAACGGATGAACTTCGCTACTTTCGTGCAATTTGTGTTCAAGTAGAACATAAGGTTGATGGATATGCGGGGACTACGCTTACGCGATGAGTCACGAGAAAGGCGAAGCCGGTTTTGAGCTGTCAAAGAGTTTTTATCAAACTTATTAGTCGTGTTTTAGATCTTCACATTTGTTTACGCAGTTTTTAAATCCCTTAGCAGTGTGGCAGTAAATATTTTTTTTTAAAATAATAAATTAAAAACTGCGAAAAACAGGCCTCGGGTGCAACAGCTTGAACAAGGGCGCAAAGCGATGACGAGTATTATCAGCAATAACTGTGTACCACGGTTCACAGAATATTGCGGATTCTGAGGTCTCCATAGTTGATTGTTTCCTTGATTATTTTATCAAATCTCATTGGATTAAGAATAAGTGTTTTAGCTACGAATTTTTAATAGTTATCTGCTCAAATGTATAACGCCAGCGAAAAAAATTTGTGTAGTAACAGGGTTAATGATGTCAGTTTTTAACTGTAGCGATTATTCTTAGAATACACTTTAATGGAGACCAAAAGAGCATGTAATAAACAGTTTTTTGATCTTTTTACCTTTTTCAATTCTGTACATGATTTCCCCATATTCATTACACAGAAATGCTATAAAAATCCTCTTTTAAATCATGTAGTAGACGTTTATGGACCGCAACCGCGTACGTTCTTTCCAGTGTGCACCTAATCAAAAAATATTTTGATTCGCCATCTCAGCCGTTGTGTTCTGCTCTAACGCAAACTGGATCATGACAAGTTTCAGATTTAGTGTGCAGTTCACGCTTGATTTAATTGGGTCACCAAGTTAGAAATTTAAACCGCTGTAGAAATCGTCCTTAATTCTGGGTTTCCGCGTATCAAGAATGGAGTATAGTTGATGTCATCTGGGTTTAGCAAGCTGAATAATAACCGGCGACCAGTTTATCTGAATATAATTGGAAGCAACGGCTAAACAATTCTCAGTCTGAACGGCAGCTCACTACCATGTTCGGCCTCCTTGTGAAGTAAACAACAACCGTCGACCCGCAGAAAATTGTTTGAATCACCTAACACGTTCAATTCAATACTTTTATGTCATTGACGGATTTCTTTCCACAGAGAACGATACTGAGTACAGCTGAAATAGAACAGCTTTACAAAACGTTTCTAGTTCAGAAGGCCTTTAAACTCATTATTTGCGAACGGAAATACGACAAAAGTGTTGGTTTACCTATGTCAGCTGCAAAAGTAACTTCGTGTGTGTCGGCTATAAGGGGAAAATTTGGTAATGCCTGCGTAGGCGCGTATCCAAAGATGGGATTAGCTATGAAGACGGCAAAATTTTCCCGGCCTTGAATTGATCCACAGTACGGAACAGATATTTTTCAAAACAGGTTTTCGGACAGGAAAGGGGGTATGTTTGCCCAGCCTGTCCCTCTCCAATGGAAGTGCACGGAGCACGGCTGTTTGATAAGCGAGATGACAGACACTGAATTCATCATGCTAGTGTTCTCATGGTCTCCCTCACAGGCTCGTTAGTTCATTCATTTTAAAATAACAGTGAGGTTTGAATCTTATCTGTTTCGCACGGTATTGCCTACTGATTATGGTAGGTTGGACGTTCTTGTGTTACTCAAAGATTTACAAAGTTCGGTAGCGTATCCACTTGGACTTCGAAAACAAAGGCTGGATAGCGCGCTTTAGTTTACAAAAGTCCAGCTCACGAATCACTACAGCGCAGACGAAATTAGAGAACTTGACGTTGGCTGAATTTTAATGACAGCCAAATGATTGCTTTGGAGTAGCAAACCGTTACGGGACATCTTGAGTGATGGCACTGAGATACAGCAAAAACGTGTACCTTGTGAATCGTAACTAATATGCAGAAACTGATGGTATGCTAACATGCGGTGCTACAATACAAAACGAACGTATCTGCCGATAGAAACCTATTGGGGAGTAGAAAATATTACAGTGCTTCCTCATGTTAAAATGTCTGATCAGGGTCATTCAACCGTTCCTCAGTCTAGGCGGTTTTTGAAGGGCGATTTAACAGCTAAGATAAATCTAGAATGCTTTTGTGACGAGCCTAGTCGAGCTGATTTCCTGGATAATAACTTTTTAACCGACAAGATTTTGCTTCTTGGCAGCACTCTAATCCAGTCTGCCTATTAGTGGTTGAGCTCTAAGTGTCTGCAGGTACCTGAAAGTGCCACTACCGCCAAGTTTTAAACCACCAGTGTCAAACAACCCACGGGGATTTCCAGCAAAAAAAACGCGTTCGAATCATTAGATTTTAAGCCTTTTTGACGTGTGCAAAGCCGTGTCTCCCCAATCATTGTGTCTTCCGGTCATTGTTTCAGATAGGTACTAATACGTCCACCGATATTGTGACGGGAATTCGATGAGACTGACCAAATTTATCACTGCATAGAGGAACCTCGATGGGGGAGAAGAGTGTTCCTGATTCGTTAGATTGTCCTCTGTCGAAGGAACCGCGCAGGTGCGCTAACTTTTCAATGTCTTTGTTTATTCTGCAGCTTTGACTGGGATACGTAAGTGGCAATTCTAGCAGCTTTCTTTTCAGAAAATCAGCTTCTGACAGTCTGTGCAGCAGTTCAGAACATGCTAATTAGGTTCATTTTTAGTCCGATGAAAATATTCTCTCATATTTGTCGTTCGCTAAAAACCAGAGAGCTTCACACATCCTCCTGGTACCCTAAAATGTTGCGGAGTGGTGTCCACGGAGGGGCACTATGTGAAAGATACAGTAGGCTTTTATCATGAAAATAAGATTAACTATATGTGTTATCAGGGGCTCCAGTGTTATACTATGTGAAAATGAATAAACGCATTTCAGCATTATTGTGACAAAATCGTGAATGACTATGAATCTAGACAAGCGGCATAACGGAAAATCTTGAGCACATTCTGTAGACCCATACATCTATGAAGTTAAGCGAATTCCGCTAAGATACGTCATTGAAAACACACTTGAAACTCGCAGCGTGCTCACGGTGAACAAATACAAAAGTAAAAAAGAATAATAAGTCGCTGGCAGCAGAAAAGGGCAGATTTGCTTAGTAACCGGCTCATGACTGTCATTGCCAGTTACAGTTTACAAAGCCATGACACTAATCCAATTGGGACTCAAATTGCTTCGCGCGATGTAACCATTCCAAAGTATCTTCTAGTAGCGTGTGAAAAATTGCCACTTGTAACTTTATTATAGAAAAACCCACTCGTCTCGATCACA
This sequence comes from Opisthorchis felineus, assembly GCA_004794785.1. Lineage (NCBI taxonomy): Eukaryota > Metazoa > Platyhelminthes > Trematoda > Opisthorchiida > Opisthorchiidae > Opisthorchis > Opisthorchis felineus. The sequence goes on from SJOL01002371.1 coordinate 85,996, forward strand.
GACTTCACGAGTGATAAATTGCTCCCCTAAATTTTTGCAGCTGTTGACATTTCGAACACATATTCTTTCTGCCAATAAATTTAGTCTATAATGAACTATCTACTAGCATTTACAATGGTTTAATTCTGAGGGATTTGTTTAGCTATTCGTGATGAGGGATCAAAATTGTGCCTGACTGGGATACAGGGGGGATCACGCATTCATTCCTGCTACACACCGGCACCCTGGGTGGGGATCCTTCATACAAAGGATGTGCAGTAAGATGCCACCAAAGCCTCAGAGCTACGCTTCCCTTGCCGCACCTAAGATGAGGTGGTCACACCGTAGGCTGAGGGCTAACTTTCAAATTAGACAACTGTTATCAAACCACTTTTGACAGAGACATTTGGCCACACTATTGATTCTGCGTTTCACGGTGAAAACGACGTATGTGTTTACTTGGATAGTTCATTTCTGCTTGCGACAAAAAGCTGACAAATTCCCTGAGCTTTCACGTTTGATCGAGCCGGTTCTAAATACTCCGTATTGTGCTTGAAGTTGGTTTTTATCATTACAGCTCTGACGGATAGAGTCAAGAGTAGTAAGCACCTAAAACCTACAACTAAATTAGTTCATTTATTAAATTACCAATTTTTAACAGCTCGAATCCGGAACTCTCTGAATAGCACGCTTATAATATCGTTTACAGTATCGTAATATCACATTTCGCTACACACGCTTGCCGTCTTAAATTGGATGGCATTAGCAAATATGTAGTAGAATCTGTCCCTTGTATATACAGCGTCTAGTGCATTTATAAAGTATACTTCACTTTATAGTAGTACAAAGCATGCTAATCAATTTTACTATGTAATTAGTGAGGAACCCGATAAGGTACCAAACAGTTAGTCTAAGAAATATACAGTAATCTGAGAAGCGCGTTAGAAACCAGTCACACGTTGAGTGACGACTCAAAACATATCGGCTGTCTGTAAAACATGCGACGAGGTTGTCAACAGCTTTGCGCTAGAACTGGCATAAATAATAGAATGACTGGACAGTGGTTAAATTTTTGGAATCGGGATTTTCGTCATCACTCAGGCGCGAAAATTTTCAATTGTCAGATGTAAAATTTCAGACGCCCCCACCGTGCGACGGTGGAGATGTTACAGGCTCACCTCACAAATCAAACGTGCGGAGTTCCAACCCCAGGACGGCCAGTGGATATGCACTGTTGGTGAGGTCCATTATTAGTGGCACTCGATTTCAGCTTTTGTGGGACCCACCACAAAGACTGCACCAGGACAGGATGCCGCCCGTTTCAGTTTGTTTTCGCTGCTCGACTCGCGTTCCAAGATCAAGCGAAGGTCACTATGTGATCAGATAGATGGACACTCTCCAAGTGAACAGAATTTCTTTACCCATTACGTATTCCGTGGTTATTCATTCAGTTTTAATTTTCAGTATAAGGCGCACGGACCTTTTATGTCTATCGATGCACTAGTTAGACAACAGGCTGATATTTGTGACGCAATCATCTGGGCGTACATGATTGTCCGTTTAACATTTCCGGGAAAACCTGATTACCTTCCACAACAGTTGTCATATCCTAAATGAATACCAATATAATTTCATTTACCAAAGAATAACCTGCGGATGATGATATTGACAAGCTGGTGAATGCTGGCTGATTTGTATCAAAATTCGTTCATTTTGAGAGAATGGATAATCACCGAACTGGGAATTGTTACTTTTAGTGATGCGTAAGTTTACGGTAGATAATTCTGGTGTAAACACTTGTGGCAGGCAGGCTATATATCCGCAGTAAGATTACCAAGGATGTTTACCCACTGAAGATGCTCGTTTAGCAGAAAGATTAATTTTTGCTTAATTTGTTCTGGCAATATAAACAGAATTTCTCAACAGATGTCACCAAACAAAACGTCTTTTGGTGTGGCAATCCCTGTGCTTCTAGACGGCATCAATTCTTCAATATTCACACTATATTGTTGTTTAAAACGTTCTCTCGCTCGGTCTCCCAGGCAACACAAATTAAAATGAATACATCCAGGAGGAAACGATTTAAACTTAATAAGCTGGAGGCAGTAAACACAAGTGGTACCCGCCTACTAGCCACGGGAACAAGATCGTACTGGTTTAACGTTCCGGTGAACAGCCAAGTTCACTTTGAACTGGAAAATAACCACGTACAATGTGAAAAAAAGATGGACGCTGTGATGGTTTAGTTATTAGGATAAGTAAAGCATATGTGCCCTCCATCACACAATACGTAGCCTCGTGATGGATTTATCAAACAGTGTCTAGTTAAGTCTACGGTGGCCAACTCGCGTCTCCACTGAACACTCTTCCATCAATTGTACAAATCCGTCCCCAAATTTGGGATCGCAGTTGGGTCGTACAGCGGCTACCCTGGTTCGTCAACCATAGTTTACTGCAAAAGAGTTATGTCACTTATCTCATTAATTTCACATTCACTTATTACTTTTGCACAATGATGAAAATCCGAAACTTGTTTAAAAGATTCTTCATGTTAATTTTGAATGCGTGCAACAATAACAGCTCGATTTGCACCTTTTAAAGCTCCACAGCCTCCAACACTTCTTAAGAGTGAGTGAATGTTTTCGCAAGTGCGTATAGAGGAAATTCCAAAACATCATGTAAAAAAACCGTTGACATTTCGAAACTAATCGAGGAGCGTTGGCCGTAAGTCCCGTTAACTTCTGAACAAGCTTGTTTGAGCACTTTTTGAGGTGATCCCCCTCAGGCGTCGTTTGGTGCTACCATTCTTATAAATGTTGATTGATTATAATTTGCGCTCACAACTGCACTTTGAACCCAACAGAAAATGGACTATACAAACAGAGAAACAGCAAGTGAAAACTTCTCCTTCTGGTACCCACAATGCTTGAAGCATTGCTAAACTCTTGAAGTCCAAGCATTTCACATCTGCATGGACGAGGTGTACGGAATTTCAGGAGGTCCTATATTATATTTTCTTCACAAGCCAGCATGCAACCAATGAATAGTTGATACATTTTCCAAACTAGCCTCCATGTGCATCTTTCTACACGGGTCAATTATCAGTAACAAACAGCAGGAATTTATTTCCAGTTTTATTCAAATGTATAATGTATATATATATATATATAAATGTATATAATGTTTTTTATTACTTCTCACTTTGCTATCTACGTATTTTACATCAGTCCTTTGGATATCTAGACATTTGGCAGGGAAATTTAGCTCCCACTCGCTGCACTGTTCATTCTGGGACAAGGGGACTGTTTGAAGTGGCAGAGAACTCAAAGAGTAGATATTAACACAATGTTCTGTTATGTCCTCTTGACTTTCGTCCATGCAAGAACTGATCAAAACACTGATTTAACTTAGATGATGATGAAGCTAGTCTCCGTTTAGTTTGCACTTTTACCGTCACAGAGACACTCAAACGTGGGTCCACCATAGAATGTAAGTTGGCATACCCCTTAAATTTATCACGTGATGTTATTTTCTGTCAGCAATTTTTAGAGGTGAAATACATTTTCAGATGAGCGTCCTATGGGTTTCGCTTATTTCCGGCTCCAAAACAAAATCAATGGCCGCCCAATTTTTCACACGTGTAGGCTGATATGTGGAGTATTCCATTCTAGGAAAATGGGAAATGTCTAGCAGCTAAACTAACGGAAAACTGATAGGTTTTTCTAGTAAACTGTCGTGTATTTCACTAGAAGATTTCACGGATATTTGCTGATATCCATCCTGTCTAATCACGGTTATCTATGCACATCCGGTTTTACGCAGAGCACAAGTACTCGAGTACCGTGCCACAAAGTGGGCACCCAGACCAATTCACCTGCACTTTGTGGCCAATCAGCGTTATTTTCTTGGGTTGTGCATCAAGTTCTTGTTTTGCTAATCATCAGTATGCACAATGGCGCACAATACAGAGTTTAAAACATAGTATTCATAGTTGAGAGTAGACTTTCATGTCCAAATGTCCCAGTTTGTCTGTTGTAGAACAAAAGAGATTACTGAAACAAAATAGAATACATTGTTACACGTTGATGCGGCGACAAATTTATTATTGGTCCTGACGTGCCATTGGCAACTTAGTCGCGAATTATAGCGCTAAGTTTGTCTGGCAGCCTGGCAAACGAAATTAGCGGACAGGCTGCGCAAAGATACGGAGTTTGTCGCCGTATGACAAAAAAGCAACACCTTATTGGTTAGAATTAGACGAGTAAATGCAAGTCAATAACCGAGACAGCATACAAATACGTCAATTGATGAAAACAATGTATGTATATCTTTGGAATCTTGTTACCAAGTGAGACAAAGAACAGAGGTTCACACCTAAAGAAAGGCAAAACCTATCAGAAAATCTGGAAATTTGATGGGTCCAAAAGGAAGAAGGGACAGGATGGTGTAAGAAAATCCGCGTAAATTATTCTATCTGCCATGCCCAGCAGACACAAAGAAGACTCATCATCATCGACGGAAAGGTCACGCCGATCTCCCAGAAAGAAGAGCGTAAAAATCCTTGGGCCAGAACACTTTCAAGGACAATTCAACTGGCCATCTGCAGTTGTTCAATCCAATGCACGACCCGCAACAAAGATATGGAGAGTGAAATTAGTACCCCAACGATTTCGGAATTATGCGATTTTTTGTCTCTCATGGCTCACCAAGCTGCTGGTCAAAGATAGAGCTGAGTTTCTCATTTGATGCTTTAGTTATTCAACTATAGCTGGGCGCAAAATTTGTCTGAACTAACTGAAGCAATGATGTTCTGAAGTATAGCAGAAGTGTAGCTTGAATCTTCTAAAACAGGTGAATATGCAAATTTTTCGTGAAGCAGAGGGTACTTCCTTAATGAGTACATCCAGCCCGGCAGGCTAAGTTGACTGGGAAGTGTAATCCACGTCGGCTTACCGTCTGCCTAGACGAGTGCTGTTTTCCATACCTAATGAATAGGAGCGGAAACGTAGTACTCACAGAATTTCATGTGGCAGAAGATGATGAATGACATTATGAGAGGTCTGGTGCTTTTGGTCTAGCAACATGGAGTCAACTTGACTCTACGTGTGTTTGGCTGGAACCACTGAACGACAAGCAGGCCAATCGATGTCAGTGACGTTCATGCTATCAGCCTATATCCAGATTGTGTGACTGAAGTTTACAGGTCTATGCGTCTTTGGATTTTGTTCTCTAGATTTACCGCAATTCTGCTCCTCTGTCCCTTCTTCTTTATTCTTTCCATCATAAAGATTTTCCAACTAGATTGACAGTGCAGCATCAGAGTTTTCACCCAATATCCCTGTCACTGATGAAAACGACGCATACATACATACATACATACATACATACATATGCACACACACATCTCAATAGTATTGCATTGACCAATACGTCGGGGACCTTCCGTCAAAAAATTGTAAAACGTGGCTGTGGTTACCAAGGTACAACAAAGTGAAGAATGAATGACCGAATGAACCGACAACCCTCAGGAAGAAAGGGACAATAACTGCAGCTGCTTTGTATCTGCTTCAAATATTATATTTTACCCCAAAGTTTTGCTCACACAAATGGAATTCAGATATGTTTCACAAATATTTCAGATCGGTTCCGTGGATTTCTGCTACGAAGTAGGTCACCAGAAAATATACACGACGTAGCATCCTAATAAATATCGATCAAACTTTTCAAACTCGTGCACCCTCGTGCTTTCATGTTTTAGTCAAATTCAAGGACGATAAGAGTAAGTTCAAAACTAGAATTCGTGAATTTTTAGGAGCGGGGCGTTTTTACTCTAGGCTGTTATGCAGATTTACTTTTGTAAATATATGCATACTTGCTCCCCTGGTAAAGAATTCTGACGGCGAAACAGTAAAAACTCCCAGCATGCAGTTTAGGAGAAAAATGAGGGAGCAAACTGTTGCTCTCGGATGGACTACAATGCAGTGCCCGATCTGTAGCGCATATTGTATGCAGCGATACTGGTGTGTTTTACAAATGGAGAAAAAGTAACAGCAGGAATACTGGGTTGAAAAACTACCCACCATAACATTGCAAGGTGACGTTCCACAATTTTGATGTTCGGCAGTCCGTCAGTTTCTTCGAGTTTGAAAAACTATACCAAAGATTTTGTATTTGTCTGCATCCACTAACATAACGGAAAGAAATGAACTGATTACAAAACTTCCACAAAAGGCATAAAAGCATCCTATAAAAACTGGAAAACAGACGCCTCTTTATGGGGCTGTGCGGACAACTCCGCAGCGTAAGCACCCCGAAGGAAATCAACGGGCGATATATTCTACCCATAAGCCTGACAATGGAAAAAATACCCTTATCATACAGAGGAGGTGCTGGGTGGCCACTTCTAGCCTTACTGATTAGTGACAAGCTGCCTCCGAAATGTCTTCGCACATAAGGTTTCAAAAGTGAAAATCGTCCGTTTTGATAATTATCTTTGTAGAGCTTTTTAACACCCAGGGTGGGATGTTTGTGTTTCAAACTACATGTGTCTCCATGGCGAGGCTAACTGAAATGATTTGTTAAAATATCGATCTTTGACTGCCGAGTTTCGAATAGGGGAACGACTAGGAAAACCGAAGGACCAACTTCCCGGCGATGCGTGATTTCATTAATTTTGGCAGATCACTGTGATTGACTGATGGTGTTTGCCACAAAAGGGTCTAGAATCCAGCAAGCACTTCACTGTATACTACTCAAAAGGAGTAAATTAAGTTTCTAGAGCTTCCAGTGTACAGTAAATACAGTATTTGTGGAAGGATCGTCAATTTCACCCAAGTGATTCCATTTTTCCTAAAATACTGGTAGGAATTGTCCAGTGTACTCAGCGGAAATCACCCAAAATGCTAACAATGCGCACTAACTTATTTCTGCTTTAAAATGAAGCCGTGGATGGATCCGCATGGATAAAATTATATTGTTCTCCGTGGGAATTCGTTCAGCATGCACTTTTGTTACTATTCTCGAAAGAGACGCCTCAGCTGAAAGTTTCCTGACATTATCCTCAGTTCACTTTGAAAATAATAAACTGGAAGTTTATTGTCTACCGGTGGATATTTACTTTGCAACTTGAGAAAAAATGGATGTACTATCTTTCAATCCACCGGTTTTTAGGTTCATGGTTAGAACAAAAACACCTTTGGTTCCACGGCATTCTCAGAGAATGAGTTGACTTCCACTTATCAATCATGGATGCGATGTGAGTCGTTTGTCTGACATTCACAGTCTCAGATAAGTAGCAAGTTTATAAGTCTTCTTGTGAAATGGCTTAGTAATGACCACGTATGGTTCGAGCCAAATTAGCTCCTAGCTGTGGCGAGTTCCTTATTCAGCAGGATAGACCAGGATGTTAGCTGCGCGTTAAAGCCAACTGGTTCACTAATCAATTAGTTGACTATGTTACATTGGTTGTGAATCAGAAGGTGGTGAACCAGCTAATGTACCGTGGTAAGCGACTGAGGAACGGTTTGTTGCCGGGTGAGGAAACAGCAACAGTGTGTGTTTGGGTACGTCTGTTGTATGCGTTTTCCTAAATGATGTTCAATTTTCAAATCCATTTAAGAGGTATTTTAGCTTTTCGGAGTTCCTTATTTCCGTATGAGTCTTCGAAGAAGCATCCAAAACAATTCCTAGTTGGAGTTAGACTTTCCGCATAGTGACAAATTTTCCTAGTCATAAAACAATGAAACAATATAGGATGTAAATTGCAAGTGGGCTCGTTTTACTAAGGGGTGATTGCAGCCTATTCAAAACAGAGAATGGGAAACAAGTGCTGGTAAATCAACTCTTTTTACACTCAGTAGGGTGCCAATCATTGAAAATACATTGGCCACATATCTGGTATAGATTATGCTGAGCAGAACAACACATTCATCCACAAGGATAACAAAGAAGGACGGAAAACGATCTGGTGAGATACAGTAGGTCGATTACTGTATCTGACTAATTAGCAGACCTTGTAGGAAACAACTGCTGTATCGGAAATGGTTCTTGGTTTAACTACACACAGGAGCATGGGCACAGCGTAAATTGAAGACAGATCGTTGAACACCGGGTCTTCTCTGTTCACTTTCTTTTCAAACTCGATATTTGCCTTTTATATTCAAGTCAGAATCAGCTCCTGAATTACAGGTTATACCGGAAAATACTTCGTATGCACTTGACAGTTAAGCAACTAGCTACGAAAACAAAATTCTTGTATAAAACTTCTCCCGCACAACAGTAATTTTCAGTAGAATGTGAGTTGACCTGGTATCCTCTGTTGAATGTACACAGATGAAAATATTTTTCTGCTGTGTAAAATGTCGCAGAGAGAAGCAACATGACATAACACGGTGTGCTCCGATTTTGATGGGTTTTCCCCGACAGAACAAAGAGAGCAATAGAAGAAGATAAGCGCTTGCTTTCAAATCCGGATAGCTTTACCAGAGAGCTCAAACGATTTCCTTCAGCGCTTTATGGTCTCGCGTTTGCGTCCTTTGAATTTGCTAGTGAGATTTTATTTCCACGTACATCTTGTTAAATTTCCGATCCCACCGTGGGCAAAATATGAAAATTTGCAGCAACTTTACCATTCTTCTAGCGAACTTAGTACATGAGAGTAGTTACGAAGGATCGGAAACACTTATGCAACTACCAACGCCGTCTATGTTCAGCAAAGCATCGTCATTACGTAGATATCATCTGCTGACAAACGACATGCGTACTGTATGGTGAATATGACCGGATCAATGGAAAAACAGGAGAAATATCGCAACCGTAAACATTACTTCATCCTAAAAAAAATGCGTTGTTTTATCGTCTGAACGACACCAGGTGATGAGACAAAACGTTCTGGAGCAGCTCTGTGTACTTTCAACCGCTGAATACCTCAGTGCAATTAAAAGAATTGTGAGAGTTTTCTTGGATCTCGGTAGTCGGGTAAATGCTCCAACGATGAAATTCATCATTTTATATGGTCTCGTTTTTGAAAAAGCAACTCGAAAACTCCGCAGGTTTTATTCTCCCTCTCAGTCCATTCTGATGTCATCGGATCCTAGTCCAGGAGAGGATTATCATAGCTAACTTGTCCTTGAGAAAAATAACTACCATTTATATGTTATTGTGTGCATAAAGACTACTTTTCAGTGATTGCGCAATTTCCTACCTCCACTTGCTCACTTGGATGTGGTTTGCTACCTTAATTATATTGTCTTCTGCGGGGGTCCAGAGGTCTTTCGAATCAGTCCAAAGAAATTTCGAGTGTGCGAAAAATTGGAGCTGCACATGATACTGAAATGATTGCATTTGTAAAGATACTACAATGATCCAGTCAATGGAAAAATCAGGAAATCGGTCAAAGATGATGACTGTAGAAGGAGGCTTCAGGGGATGGGTTAACTGATGTACATCTCTCTTGGTAATCCCCATTCTCCTCAACCTGGGTGGAGAAACAACGTAGCCAGGGGTCTACGGTACGACCTCCTTCAGGATGTTGCAACCGAAGTGATGAAAAGCAATTGTGTGCAAGCTGACACGCTTCCGGGAGGTACTGAACCACTTATTATACTGATTATCCATGGAAAACAAACAAATGCAGAATGTGAGTTGTGTCCATAGTCTTGTAGATCCTTTCTTCATACGGTCAGACATAACTAATTACTTAATGGTGCTTTCCCAGTTTGACCTGCGAGAGTGAAGGCGCTACAGGATCCTACACAAAAGCCTTCAGTATGGCATGAAACCATGTACCATTTCGAACCAGGCTAAAATCCGAGCTTAGGACCTCAAAACGACGATGTACACACAAAAGCTTCACACTACCACCGAAATCAAAACGCGGGCACTCCCAGTGAGAACTCGGTTAGTATTGAGAGTAAACGGATGACTTGATTGTAACTGTGCCTTCCTGCCTTTTGATCCACTGTACAACAGACTCCAAGCTGCACGCGCCTAGCTTACAGAAACAGACGTACATATGTGAGAAGAGCCCGTATAAGCTGTGGGCTGGTGGACTAGCGTTGCATGTGAGAATCACCCGGAAAAGAAACTGGCTCAGCATCTCCGGTACTCATCCCGCGAAAGTGACAGTTACTTGTAATTTGTCCAGTCATGAAATATTATCAAAGACACTATTAAGGTGGCCTTGTGTGGACAGGTCCGCTAGAACCATATATTTCTCAAAGCAGCAACCTATAACGGTAGCAGCTGTATGCATCAAAACCGTAGTCAGCCGTCAGCAGCTGAGACTTCTTACTGGTTTTTTAGCGTACCCAGCCATCTGTTCGTGTTAAAACGGCCTACAGTTTATAATAGATTGTTCTGATCTGTCTTTTGCTGAACCCAATATCCGCGAAGTCTTAGGCATTTGGCACTTTTGGCGATCTTACACATGGTTATCTTCCGTGAATTTGCTACTCTTTGACTGTTCACTAGCGCCTTCGTGATAATGATAAGCAGAAATTCTGTGATAATTGTTCAAACGTGAGAAGCAAATTTATCAGGGGCTCCTATTCCCCAAGATAAACTATAAAGAAATAAACCAAAATTTTCCGCTTTAGTGCAAGATCCTCAAATCTGAGCAATTTGAGGAGGGAAGAACAACTCACAGTTTGCTAAGCAAAAACTTCACGGACTTTCGCAATGCCGAAAATCGAAATGGCGTTTGAGAACTTCCTTTTATAGCGAATGTCCAGAGGTCCACCTTACTCCTATAGACTGCGTACCTTACCATTTCAGAATGTCCATGCGTTTGTGTCCAGAGGCTTACTTATTAACGTTGTGGCCTGGTTTGATGTCTCTACGACTGCGTTGCAGTGCGAAACAGAAGCAGTTTTACAACCTTATCAATGCACTCCCATAAATGTGCTATGCCTGATGTTTGTTCATATATAATTACTGCACACTCATTTCATCCTCATCAACCAACATAACCGTTAGGTATTTTTCGATCGTGGGAGCCAAATGTGCACTATCAACTTCGAAAATTACCCACCTGAATTCGGGAAACTCAAGGAATGTCTATTCTCTGCAACCTAAAGGAGAGTAAACGAATGCACCTACCGAGTAATTGGAAACCTGCTGGTTAGCCATTTCCCAAAGTAAAATTAAGTAAACTGGTTTTGTTCATATGCACAATACAATAGATTGTCTGATATTAATCGCTTGGAATTATGTGAAGACAAGCGTTCGGTCACAATTTCGACTCATAGTAAACCAAATTTTCAAAAGAATGACGGCTAAAATCTACCTATTTCAGTATCACCTTATGCAGTACGCACGATATGTAAAGAATTGTTATTCCCTTAGTTTCTGGAGGCCTGATGTTGAGGCGCCGATCCAATGGTGAAAGGAAGAATCGAAGGCACATGTCCCAAATGCACTCATATCGAAGGAACCAAAAGAATGAACAAGAGTGTGGTTGCTGCCATCGAAGTGTATGAATATTCTTGATAAATGTGACTTTGGCAAAGTTTTTTGGCATTCAAAATGAGCACATTGACCTTGTCCGGCGGTTTTAATGGGAGTGGAAGGCATGCGTTGTCTAGCATCTAAACTACCCTGTTGACTCTACCGAAAGCTTGATCGTCAGAAGTCTTAGGTATACTACTAAGAACGTCACTGACAAGGATCAAAATCAAGTCGTAATAAGCAGATACGCGCAATTAATCTGTGCTTCCACGTCACAGGTTTTTTGGTTTGGATGGGTTTCTGTTCAGTTTGTCCATCCCTGTTTGCTCGGTACAAAGCACAATATACTGAAAGTGTTCATTGATGAAAGAGATGTTGAGCGTCCGCATGTGCAACATACAGGACTGAAGCAACTGCTAAAATTCTTCACGTGCCAAACAATGATGTGTTTAAAACGCATCTACTTATACAAACTTGTTCACTTTATCCCATTTTCTACTTCTTTTTTAATTTAGCGACGACGCGGAGACGTCGGTTTGATCATGACAAAATGATTCTCAGCATTGTTTGGACGTGCATTTTGCTTCAATAAACCTCTGCGTTTTTAATTGCTTTACTGACCCCAGGTGGAAACAGCCGGATATTCAGGAGGGTGTTTATGTTGAGCAAATTTTGTTCTACATTGTTCATACTAGATGACCTTGCACGGCTGTTCATCAAATCGCTGACGTCTACTAGTGTGTATATATTTGGGTTGCCCAGTTCTTTGTAATGAAACATTGGACGGTTAAGCACCATGGGCATGTTCGTCGCATTTAATGATCAATTATTGGTTGGAAAATGATTCATCTCAGTTGATTTTAAGGCTAATTTTTTCCAGCGTCGAGCGAACTTACAAAGAACTAGTAATTCAGTTGGCTAGAAGTTGTATTTCAAACTGAAATGAACAGTCTTCGAACAGGAAACTCCCAGTTGCACCTACGAATTGTTCAGTATGATGTGTTCATTTCATGATGAATATACAGATAGGTCTAACCACCTTGCCAACGTCTGAACTAGCTCTTGAAGCACAGGACTGCATGGCTCTGCTTGAAGTGCTTTCCGGCACATGCCTTGAAAACTACTTGGGGTTAATTTCTTTGTGGTAAAGTAACGGAGAAACTGGGAATATCGGTTCGAGGTGGGCATGAATTCGTCGTCTTTATTGAATTAAAATGCACTCCTTGTCACAACGCTTTAGTTTAGCCTTTCCATCTAGCTTCCGTAATTTCTGGAACACCTAGCTATAAGCATAACACACAGGTGATGTAACCGGCTGAATGTACAGGAGATTGACGAGCAGGTTTAGAACGTGAATGGCGGCAGCCGAAGTACTGATATCAGAAAGGGATTGCGCATTGGCCTACATCCCTAGAGAGCTCAAATTAGCGAACAAGCATTGGCGTGCGACTCCGTATTAGTAATGACTTGATAGAAAAAGCACTGCTGGAACTCGGACAGGGTGGTTCCTGCGAGATAAATGAAAAGGTTTCTGTGAAACAAAGCTGCCACAATGCACTTAGTAAATAAAATAATGCCGACATAATTTCGGTGTTAATTTCGTCAGTAATCGTTAGTGACTGAACAAAATATTACAATCCCTTTTTCTGGAATGTCCCACCTCTTTTAAATGTTTAACGCATACACGCTATTCAAAAAAGCGGGTTAGCTAATTCATGCTTATGGTGGGTCTGTTCCACATGTACGCTGTTAGTTACAGCATTTTACGAAATTAACGCCTCCAACTTGTGCGAACCGGGTAATCCGGGGTCAAGCTAGAATTCGAGCACTTATTTTCACTTTAACGTATTGGTTATATTTGACAACAGAAAATATGGCACAGCAAAAAACTTGTGACAGCACAAACCAATAAACAAGAGAGAAACTGGAGTTCCACTTTCACTAAAAGTGAGGAAAGCTGCAAATTAAAGGCTTGTTTCTCAGCCAATCTTTTTACAGACCTTCATTAAGTACGAGCTCTAACGCAGTCACCAACTTGTCTGCTTCAGGATGTTCCTTCGTACTTTGATGACGATATTCTTGAATTTATAAATAGATTGCACGCATCAAAGAGCTTTGCGAAGAGACGTTTGGACAGGCGCAGACATCTGGTACGCAGTGCCTCCATCGATAACTTACCTAAGTAACCTTCCCGGTTGGCAATCTTTTGTCGCCTCGCGCAACCAAAAATCTTGTCGCAAGCATCAATAGTATGTACTAGTTGCAAGCTAAAACAGTCGATTCAGCAACCCCATGTCCGCTAGGGCTGGACACATGTACCATTTGTGCTCAGTTACCAGTGTTAACCTTCTGGCTTCCGCTCAATTGTTACAGACCGGCATCACTCTACCGGTTCAGGTCCCCTCGTCCCCGGACAAATATATATCCAACAAAATTTGATGCGTGTGAAACACTGTCTCAAAAATTGTTATCAGCATTTTGGGTTATACAGGAAATAAATTCATCATCTACATTACCAGAGGTGGATAAATGCAACCTATCCTTCTTGCGGTTATTCACGAAATAAAATACAGTCGCAACTGTGACGTTGTGAGAGAGCTGAAGTTAGTTCTCTCGACCCAGAACATGCGAAAAGTATGAATTCTTATCATCTGATTGGTGTTGTCCGGAGACCACGATGGCATAATGTGTGGCTTACACTAGCCGAGCCATTGAAATACGTTATTCATTTAGGATAAATTCAATCAAAATTCCATTCTATATGGACGCTTGAATGGGGTAATTTACACTACAGGTTACCATGATAGTGATCGCCCATAAAACGGTTATTCAGAGGCCATGTCGGTTTTACGCTTCATGTTTCGCCACTCCCTCGTCATTGGTGCAATGTCAGTTTGCATTCCGGCGTCGCGTTCAAGTTTTTTTATTTAGAATGGTAAATGAAAACCAAGAGAGAGGTTGCAGTAGATGCCGCAACAATGTTTCCTGCAGTAATTCACAAGAATTTCACACTCAACTTCTTTCCAATATAGTGCACGTGTTTATAAACGTTGCGTTCTGGTGGGTGCTCCGTCCTGGTATCCACAGTGACGGCAAACTTTGGAACGCGAGAATAATGAACCCTCGACAAAAATCGGAAGAATTTCTGCCGTACTAAAAGTGACGACCAAAACTGAAGTATACCCTCCAGTGCTGCTGGACTACACGTTACACCAGCAAGGTTGGTCAGAACCAGATCACCGTGAACCCGAGGAACTTAGCCCACTTCCCATCCAAAGCTCTGGATGAATCTTTTCTGATATAATGGTATGGGTAACAAGGTAAGAGGTTGCGCGACGAATCCAAGGTCATTGTTCTAGAACTTTTTGGTTTTTTCAAACCTTCTCTGGCGTTTATTTTCGGCTTTTCTAATTGCCATCCATCTTCAAGTTTATTTCAACTAAAAGACCAGAGAAATTCACGTGCCCTTAAGTGAAGTTCCTCTGATTTAGGGTCTGTCGGAGATGCTGCATGCGGAAATGGACCCAGACACTTCATTCGCATTAGTCAGATTTACTGGGACAGCTTTTATTGCGCGAACTCAAATACTGGACGTTAGCGGTTATTGGTGTTCCATAGTCCAATAGTGCGAGTACACTGGATTTCCAGTAACAAATAGTTTTGACTACTCATAAGTACTCGAAACTAATAGGGGAAGTGCAGCAGTTGCTTGCTGTGACGCAGAAAATGGATCATTTTGATTCAGATAAAACTAACGTAGAATTGTCTTTGTTTTCCAACTTCGGGTTGTTTGTTGGAAGCATTAACCAAACTAATCTTGCCAGCTTCTTTATCGATTTCGAGATGAAGATGCGAAGTGTATTGGAGGTGAGAGTGGACAGCGGCAATTTATTACTGAATCGTTCGCCTTGGTCATGAAGACTTATGGAGAGGAGCGTCCATTCTGTTCGACATGCTAACAAAAATCTATACTGACTTTGGTCGTTCAAGTGGAAACATGGAGCCGAACTGTACGAAAAATCCTCCGTGCGGCAAACTGCAGCCTTTTTTGCTACACACTGACTGGTGAGCACAGCTTTCTGTAAGAGTCGAGTTACGGTAGCATGTTTTCCGGAAAATACCACCGTAATAAATGGAATGGAAATTTAAAAACGATGGCACGAATAACTGCAACTGACCTGTATCCGACTTGAGTTCGTCGGTTCGGCGATCAAACCACGTAATCCCTGTGTATATTTGGACAGGCAGCGCTGTCCTAGTGGAGCGGAATGCCGTCACTTGACACCGACGTGGGCTCAAGTTACCATGATTAGTGCGAGGAATTGCTACATCTCTTGTAGGCCGCCGTATTATGAAAGGTCCCGACGCCATCCATAAGATCTATTTAAATAATCTACTGTTCCCACTTGTGTTCAGCAGGCGGATCCGTAAACTTGGGGTCCGACAAGGTGCACCCCATTAGGGTGTAGATGTCTGCCTGATTTGTAATTCCATTTGGTCGAGGGTAAACTAGAAAGCCACTTCCAAACAGCTTGCTTGTATTGCAGCTTCGATAAGCATTCCACAAACACACTTCTTACGCCTGGATGATATGCATCTTCCAGGTGGTTCCACCAAGTTTTTCCATTATCCAGAATGAATGTCATGGTTCCTCGAACTGATTCAGGAGCTTTTTCAGTGGCAGGATTCACGGGGGTCCTTGATTTTGAACACCTACATTCATCTGACCCTAGACAAGTTGCCTTGAATTGCTGTTTTGTTCGTTTGTTTCAATCGGATGAAGCAAAGGAGTTGGACAAGATGCCATACACAAATTTAAAGTGTTTGATGCTCGAAGCGCACCGAATTGTCGAATCTAGGTTCCCTAGCTAATCTGGAGGATGTTGCACAGGCGCTGCTTGTGAAATCGGGCAAAAACCCAGGCACGTTGTCCAGGTTTTGAGGGGGTGTATTTGTGGTGATAACAGAGCAATAAAATGCACTGAAATATTGGTGTCCATATCTATTTGTCAATTGGTTGAGATGTGTAATCATTGCGTACTCATCTACCAATCCAAAAGTAGTCGAACGCACGCAATACTGTTGTCCCTTGTTAAGCTGTGAGCTGAAAAAACGGTACTCCAACCGGTATTGTACTGTCGTTGGCAATGGCACAGTGTTCCCGGCTAGAGGACTACCAAATAGAGATGCAATATGAGCTACTCCATATATCGATTTCGATTTTCTTCCAGAATTTCAGCGAGCAGGCGGGTAGGAAGGGTAGTGGAAATAATGTTGTCTACTGTTCACCGGAATTTGAGTTTGTGGTAATTTTTGCACAGCGCATCCGTGCCGCTGCATCAATGTGACCTTACTGGTGGCACCTCATAAGGTACGTTTGGATGTTCCAGTTATTTGGTCGATGCAAAGTCTTAGAGTTGACGGCGAGTTGATCAGCATGAGTAAAATGCAGCTTAAGTAAAACAAACCTAAAAAACACAGAACGAAGCTAAACTGGATGCCTTATGTTGCGAGGTCCATCGCAATACAATATACTGGTCCTCAGTTACCCATGTTCCGAACCTCGGTGAACCACAAGCTGGAGGAGCACCAAATTTAATACAGTCGATACAACTAAGTTAGAAAATATCCCGCATCATTTTTGCGAGGAAATCCTCTGGGAATAGACTTAAGAATGATCTTCAATGTGAGTCTGATGTTTACGTTTGCGAGTTTGATGGTCCAAATTAAACGTAATTGATTAACATTATCTTATAAGTACGATGTCTTTGGGAGCACGGCATAACGGCAGGCAACACAATGTAAACGCATGTATGCGGCAGCGAAAAGGTAAGTTGCCGTCTCAGCAACCAATTATTAGGAATGCATAAAAATGATGAAATTTTTGCAATCCATTTAAGCGGCAGATATCTACATTAGTTTGACCCGTTGCCGTTACCCTCAAACGAGTGATTTACGCTGTGGTTTGCAATGAATACTCGAGAAAAATGAACTGGTAGCCTTGTGCGCAACCCACCGGTAACGTGCCATCGATGTTCTGTTGCCTGTGTATCTTCCTTGATGACGCAGCTATTTCAACCGCTTTGAATGATCTATTTACACTACAGCCTATTTTGAATAGGCTGACCAGAGGAGGGAATGAATTTCAGTGAACCCACCTGCAGTAAATATTCAGTATGCGCCACACTCCAGTTTTTTCGCAGATCAATGTCGAAGTTCAACTGTGGAACTAAAAGGCCGCTTGAGCATACGGGATTGAGAGAGACATGCCAGAAATTGGAATTTTGTAAAAATATTCAAAGGGCCAAATATCTCCATGGTATGAACAAGAACACATTAACGAAAATTAATGATTTTAACATCCCGTCATCAGGTTAGTACATATTTAATGGTTAAAATAGAAGTAAAGAGTGAAATATGCAGAGGAAATTGGTTTGTGAAATGCAAAACTTGGAGACACGACCGACTGGTTATCTGCGCACCGCACGTCGCACCGAATTGGATGCTGAGACAGTCTAAACGGTGGTTGTGTGAATTGGTTGGTTGATTTGTGTCACATGACCAAGGCAGACTCAGGGTACTACTTTATGCTCATCTTTTCCACTGCAATATCCCTAAATTCGTCCACAATCGAGTGGGATGTGACCTTAATAAATCCGCACCAAGTGTTTCAATGCCACAAACAATGTGTGTGGACCAAAACAAGCGCTTGCGACCTAAAATGGTACGAGGATATGGGTAAAAGAGAAGTCCATCTGATAACGATGGACACAAAATGTAAACGCAGTCCCTGACTTTGGTTGCAATTTTATTTGAAACATAAAAACGGTGGGTTTTTCCATAAGGGCGTGGATTCGCATTTTAGACAGAACGTCGGAAGGTCTATTGCAAAACTAAACGACGGGGAAACCAAATGCTCACGCCTCACCAAATGTTAGTCCGGAGAGGTTGCTGCCAGAGGAGCTTCAACTGCGCCACGCTAATCTAACCATGTTCGCACTAATCACCACGTGCTTGCTTGCGCCAGCAGCAAGCCAAAAATCGAAACAGATACTTTTGATTTTAATTCGGCCAGGTTTCGAAGATTAACAAAATCCTTTCACCTGTGTGTGGCTGGCCGACGTTTTGACGATTCTAACTACCTGTTGTTATTACAGAGGCCATCGAACTGTGTGAACTCATCCCTGAAAAGCAGATCTTTGAAATGATATGGGGATTATTATGCCGCTGGCCGACAGGTCATACGATATAGCATACTATGCTATCAACACGTTGTTGATTGGAGGGTCTATTGAGACAGTGATGCCTTATTAAAACTGATCGGGAATGTGCTTAAATGCCACCCGACACACAGGCAGAAAGACAGTAGTTCACGCAGGTATTTCTAAACTAATCTCAGACATACAGTAAGACGTTTACATCCAAGTCTGCAAACAGAAGTGGATTGAATCGGTAGTTGATGTACCATGTTCAAGCCCGAATCCTGAGTCTATCCACGCGGCATGTCTCTTTCACAGTCACGTCCCCATTACCTGAGAATTGTATGCATTTTCTGCTGGCCGTCGGGTTGGGCTAACCAAAATAGCTGGAGCAAGGTTGAAGCACACGCCTATTAGAAGATCATGCAAGAACTTCATGTCAGTAGAAGCCCAATTATCCCCTGTGCACAGGTAATGGAGGTGGAGTTCACTATCTTTTCTAAGTTCAAGAAGGTAGTTGAAACTGAAAAACCCCAAATTATGCTTGAACCATGTGGAACCTGAACATCAAATTTTGAGTATCTAGTTCCTGAAAGTGGTGTGGTCCTGAACTGCAGCCAGTGACGCCAGCGATTGTTTCACAACATAAAAGATGGTTAAGTATAAGATTAGCGGTACTAACGCACAAGTCACCACTTATTAGGCATCCTCGAAGCCATCTAGGTTTCATTGCGTTTCTGCCGAATGGACCCAAGTTTAATGTGCTAACTCGCGCTCCGTTAGACACTCGGTCTGATTCCAATCTACAAGTGATTGAGCTAGCTAATCGACCAGGATTAGAAGATGGGGAGCTCTTTCTCTTGAAATGTCTCCGGAAAATGCAACGTGTTCAATAATTCCTTGGCCTGGAACTTAAGCGGAATCCCGTGTGTGAATGGGAACTTCTCAAAGATAACGAAGTTTGTGGTTATTTTGTCGCTTACCCGGCCACGAAAACTCAAGTTGCAAGAAAGCTGGGAACATTATCACCCAACTAATATTGTCTGTCCTAGCAGTCTGCGGTTGTAAATGAATAATGGTATACAGCACTTATTGCACCACCCTGTGGATTATGCATATGATGACCCACTAACGAAGTACACGGTTTCAGTCAGCCCACACAGTTGGAGGTACTGAAATTCAATTCCGGGTATACAACCAAATGCATGTGAACACGAGCGCGTGCAAGAGGTTTCAAGGTTGAGGGCGTTTCTTTATCTTCGAAAAGGTTGGTCGTTAGTTTGCATGTCAATAGGGACTCAGTACTATTTCCCACTTCTCACATTTTGGGCTAATTTGAGCATCGCTGCACCACGAAATCGTCTTAACAACTCCCACTTCAACGTCCGAAACAATATATGCGAAACAGATTACGTGCTTTCGACCTGAAATAGCGTGAGGTCTAGGATCAGAGAGGAACCAACCAGATAAAGATGGCTTACAAAATGTTGCGAATAAACACAGGCCCTGACGGTGTTTGCGTTATTATTCGAAACAACAAAACGTCTGATTTGTCAGTAATGGTGTAGGTTCTCATCTGATGTCTTCTGCATAACTCAACGACGGAGAAACCAGATACCTACGCCTAAGTGTCAGTGCAGAAAAGATGTCGCGCGGGGTTTTGAAAGCGCACGCGAAACTGACTTCGCTTATCCTAAACACCACCCACTTGCTTGCGCTAGCAGCCTGTCGAAAATGGAAATGGACACCTTTGAGGTCAATTCGGTCCGATTTCGGGAATCTGAGGAAGCATTTCACCTGTGTGTATCTGTAGTTTTGTGGGTCATACGATATAGCGTTCTCGTTTATGAACGATTTGCTCTCTGGACGGTTCATTGCATCTGAAGAGAGCGGTGCCTAATAAAGACGGATCAGGAAGTGCCACGTGCCACCAGGCACCAACAACCTCACTTGTGTAGGACAAGGTTTACCTCCTTGACTCCAACGAAGGTGGTGGGAAATGTATTGCGTTCGGGCTCGAATGATAAATCTAAGCATCTAGCATCTTCACTGAACAGGTGAAACTCCCTTGCCTGGTACATTTATTCTATTTCTGCTAACCCTCCTGATGAGTTAAAAAATAGGCGGAGCAAGGTTGCATCACACGCCCATTGGAAGATCACCGATCAACTGCGCGTTATTGTAAGCAAAATGTAATTGCCCCTCCCTCCTTTCTCAGTTTAAGGAGGTAGATGAAACTAGAAGGCCTAAAATAAAGCTTTAACTATGCGGAAACTGAGCAGTGAATCTTTGAATACCGCGTCCCTGCAAGTGGTGGGGCCCTGAACTGCAGCCAATGACGCCAGTGACTGCTTCACAAAATAGAAGATGGTTAGGAACACATTATAGCTACTTATGCCAATTCACCACGTAATAAACGTCCCACACGCTCTCTTGGTCTTGTTGCGTTTTGGCCGGTCGGACCTGAACGGACTGATTAAACTCATGCACACCCGGACGTTCGGTCTTATTCTATTCTACAGTTGACTGACGTGGCTAGGTGGCCTGGGATAGAAGGTGAGGCGGCGCATTTGGATGGCTCCGGAAAATGGCACTTCGGTTATTAATACCTTGGCCGCTAATATTACCATAATCTATTCTGCTTGCCAGGTGACTTGTCAGCGTCAACCATGTTCACAATATGCGGCCCCCATGCATTCAGGTTCATATCCTTCTCCCGGAAGAATTCATCTACCAACGAATCACTATCTACCTTGGTCACTTAGTTGCTGCATGTATGCGGTAATCTCTACCTGTCTGTGGTGAACCAGACACCTTAGGCGCGCAGAACCAAGGACAGTTTGATACACCAGGTGACGGAGTCAAAATACTCGACTGATGTACGCGAAGTCTGAGAAGAGGGTAAGCGTTGAATAATACCATTCGTCGTCGACAGCGGAAATCAAGCCCGGACGGGATGGTTTTGTAGATTTTAGAGAGGTTAAGACGCGGTAACGTCAAGTCTAATACATGTCTCATATACTTGCTGAAAGGAGTGGATGATCATCAGATGCTCAACCAGCCTAGGGGCATGCTGCGGATCCAGGGATGCTTTTGTGGTAACCACAACTGCGTCGTTTCCGTTTCATACGTACGTATTCTCTTCCTATTTTTGACCAAATCATTGGCCACAAGTTGACTTCCATCAACCAAACAGCCTTTCTCGAAGATTACATTACAAGCCCAGTTCAGTTTAGCCCTGTTGGCTTCTTCGCTTTGTGGACTTTCGCCTCAACTTGATGTGGATTCTGGATGGGCTGATTATTTTCTAACCCCTTTTTGAAGCGTCAATTAACCCGGTAAATAAATAATTGCACAACGGATCAATCTGATGTTTATACTATTCTGCTACTTTAATTGTATTTACATCATCGCATTTGTTGCTGAAACTCTGTCCGCATGTTTCGAATTTTTGGGTCCTGTACGTAACTCTGCGTGGCCTACCTCACTGCCGAACGCGAGAAACAGACCTACCACTACTGACGTATGCAGCTGCATCGTGGTCGTTCCAGACCATTAGACCCCGCGCCGGAGAGATTTGCTGTAATCTGCTGAAACTCTTAAGTCGTGAGATCTAGCCATGCTTGGGGCGTTTGACTAACCCAACCTAAGCTTATGTAGTGTATCACCAACAACTGAGTCAATATGTTCAGCCGTGGGCAGTAACTGTTGGTGTAAGCTTCCCACCAGCACGCGTCAAATTTTCTGGGCTTTCTGTACACAACAAGAACTTGTGTATCAAAACTGCGCAAGGTCGGCTGAAGGAAAGCTTTGCGAGTGTCGTACGGAGATTTGAACTGTGACTGGCTCAGCTTCAGTCGTAGTTGATTAATAACGAAACTGCGTTCAGCTTCGATCCGTCACAAAATTCCGAAGGTATTCACATCAATTGACATCCGAGAATGACGAATGCTCCTGAAAAATATCATTATATCAACTGGGGTTTGAACATGAGCGCTATATCTTGAAAGAAAAGGACCCCGATTAGAAGAAGTTTCTTAAATCCAGTAGGAGTTAAATTGTGTTTCACCTATGAGCAGCACATGACACATTATCTCCGTGTATCTTTGAACCCGGTGAACTGTAAAAAACCTAACGAATATCAGCCACTCTCACGAAACTGAAGGACCAAACGAATCAACACTGCAGATGTGATCAAGTAGTCCTTGAACATACGCCAAGGCGATGCAGTTGCACGATAATCCAAGCTACATTTGGGCGTATAGTAGACTGATTTACTCACAAAGCAAAAAGTAAAATATTCATAAACCAGGGTCCCGGACTCTTGACGACCGTGATTTTATTGGCGGTTTTTATAGACACAAAGAGTGGAGAGTGTAAACGGTAACGAAATAAAGTGGAAGAAAATTGGGCGCTACATGTCATCCGATGCCAGGAAGAGCGTTGTAGTCTTTTTTATTTTTACAGCATGCTGTAACTTCAGTATCCGTCTGCGTTTTCTTAAATTCCGACGCGCATACTGTATTAGAGACGTCACTGGCTGCAGACATGCAAGTGGCGATGATGTTGCTGTGTGCTCTACCACCAGTGAGGGTGAATATCATCTAAAAATGAAACAAGGTAATGGTTAGCGAAATGCACTCATTTGCAAACAAATTTGGTTCTTCCGAGAAACTCACCCAGAACCTAACTTGATCTCTCTTTTATGATGTTCTTAAGCAACGGAATGTGCTGCACCAGGCTGCTTCATGTTTCGGTTGGTATGCTATTCAATATATCGCTATACATGTATGGACGTGATACACTACTCATAATGTTGCTGAAAATTCTTCGACAGCCCACGACCAGTTTTGTCTGGGGCTGGGTTCCAGGTGAGTCTCCCGCAAAACCAAATTTGTTTGCAGCCGAGAGTATCTTGCTTATTTCGTGCCATTCGGGTTCAAGTAGAACACAAGGTTGACGGAAACTCTGGGACTGTGCCTACCTGATGAGCCCCAAAAAGAGCAAAACCGGTCGTGGGTTGTTGAGGAATTTTGAGCAACCTTATGAGTAGTTTATTAGGTCTATACAGGTTAATGGTTAATGCAAGCAGATTCACGGGCCTGGACCTGAAAGCAACAGTCGAAACCCGTTAGTCACATTGACCGTTGCCAGTGATGCACTCGGGATGTGAAATACAGCTACGAACTGACGCATCATATATAGTTGGTATTTTCGATTAATAAAATTTTAGGGTGTTGAAGAAACGCGCCATTCGATTAATTAAGACATATGGACTTGGGTCTCACCATATATGCCGAAAAATTCCATCCTCGTAATGCCCGTGAAACGGCACAAAAATGATATGATACTCGAGCTACTTGAAAATCTTCGTAACATAGAGGGGCCGGGAATTTCCCGAACAACCCAGCAAATCGCACATACAGAGTTGGGACTTCAGCCCCAAAGTTCAGTTCTTAAGCCTGAAATTTCTTACCGTTTGTTTAAAGTAATATGCCGTTATCATTTGTAGATTACAAGGTAGAAGGATATGCTAAAGAACTGGTGCCGTGCAACTTTCGTCGGTGTGAGTACCTTAAAACAGAGTGGTCCCAAGGACACTGAACCATGAAGCTGTCAGTATTGATGACTTTGTAGCGTTCAGTACGTTTTCTAATCACATTCAGGAGTACTGACTTGGGCACATTTCACCACCGTCCCCCAGAAAGCGCACATTTGTTGAGTAATGCAGGAATAAGCGCCTATCACTGCATTTTGTAGCTGCAATTGGATCCAAGTCACTTTTCAATGGTTCATGTGGCCAAAATACTCAGCACATGAAACAAAGCAACTCGCTCATCTCAGTACCTCAATTTTATAGCGTTTTGCGTGGTTTGGTACACCTAGTTGAAAAAAATGACTCGTTTCGCAGTAGTTATAAACAGGCTTTGTCTTTATCGGACATACGGTCTACTACGCCGTCTGCCCACATTAGGATGAGTCAAGTTTTAACCAGTTGAGTAAGAACTTCGTGAACGAGAGATTCAGCTGGATTCCAGGCAAGTCTCCGGTCAAGACCAAACTGGTAGGTAGATGAGTTTATAAGCCACTTGGTAATCACATTTCGAAATGTTCACACTGAGCGTTCGTGATTTAGATTTTTCATTCCTCATACCGGAGATGATAACCTTCTTGCCTTGTCTTGGAATTTGCTGTGCAGTCGGTACAGAGTAAGACTGGTTAGTGCTGAAGTGACACGCATAGGCTAACTTTATTATAAAACAGGACCATATGGTAACTCCTGACCCTTCCTAAACCGAAGAGCATTCAGTCTAGAGCATCATTCATGTGCATGCCATTTGTATCGTCCATTACTTTGACATTTGAAATTCCCCACGTTTCTTCTGTCCCTATTTGTAACCCCCGCTCCACTTTTGTGTTTAGTGCGTTTATATGAACTGACGTTTGTTTGTCCTTACCACTTCACCCATTTGAACTTGAGGTCATCCAGCCATATGTGGCCGACCTTATGCGCGTGTGACTGTCTCACATGGGAACCTGTTTGCTTATTTGGTTGGTACTTTTGTAGTCCAAGTGGACCATTTGTTGTGGACGAGTATCTACCGTCGAGGTTTGTGTATTTTGTAAATTGATTTCTTACGTTAATAGTATCGTATAGAAACCCAGCTCAGACTTTGTTTTGCGTTGCCGGAGGTTCTGGTATTACGCTTCACTCGAAGATACCGTTTGCCCGTTACACCATTCGTTGCTGCTTAGTATTCCTGATATTTCGAAATGGGAAAAAGAGAATGGTATTTTGCGTAACCCCGATTCTTTGATAAATTTTGCCTTATATATGCCTGATGCCATATGTGGATAAATGCACTTATGGTTTCATTTTTCATGACAGCGAAATACATTCACTTGCATACCAGTTTGGCTTTGACGGAGGCTAACCTGGAACTCATCATTTACCTCTTGTTTATGATGTTTTTAAGCAACTGAGTGTGGTGCACCAGGCCGCCTCATTTTTAGTTGGCGCGATATCCGAGATATCGACATACATTGTATAGACGTATTGCAGTACTCATAAGGTTGCTGAAATGCGTCCCAGCTAAGTGTCAACCTTACTAAATAAAGACCCGAAGGATGTTGTTCAGGTCTACAATTTCACTGAATACCAATGACAACTTCTAACGTTCAAAGCCTACAGCATCGCATCGCCTTGAGTTTAGTGCGGGTAATCTCGGCACCTTAATAATATTATACCAATGAATTGATCAATCATCGACGATCATCACTTGATAAAGTAGCTAAACGTGAAAGTTTCTGGTGACCCACGTGACCAGACTTCGTGAATTCCTTGACTGGATTATGGGTCGCGCTATATCCTGGCCTAGTGCGTGTGAAGCACAATAATGATTAGCCATTCGTCGACAAACGGGTAATTACTCAAACTACAAGACAGGAGATCAGTAATTCCAGACTCCATGGCGATTCGCGAGATGTGCATTGATTTAAAACAGATCACGGAATCGCCTACAACACGAAATATTTAAAATTTCGCTAATTTAATTACGACCACAAAGTTTTCGTTTTGCATGCCAAATAGCGGCTTGGTCTCACCGCGCCATCTCGTAACTTTGCTAGAGACAGATATTGTTTTCAAGTGTGCGACACGAAAGGAACAATCTAGCAAGAAAACATGACTGCGCAGCTGATGATTCCCAATAACAACGAAGCACCGGTCCAATGATTCTCTGCTTTTCAGCATAGATCGGATTCACTCACAGGACGAAAGCTCCATCAAAATTTCCCAAATCTCCTGTAATACCAACGTTTTAGCTATGCTTTCCTCCATGGTTTATTGATAGTGAACCCCATGGGGTCCGAGTTCGTTGGGGTTTTCGTTTTGCATTTTGTCAAGACAGCAGACCAAGTCTTTTGAAGGCAAAATTAATTTCTGATTCACTGGTTCCAACCCATTCGTACCAGTAACAATAGAGCAGATACCCATAATGTTTTCGCTGTCCCTGCTGCTCTCACCATTATCACCGTCTACCTTAGGAATGTCATGTCTACAACAGCCGTCACCATTATCGTGAGGGTTTAGCATGAATGTCCTACGGATAATCGCTCCTACAGAAATATATATCTCCCTGAGGAACTCTGATCCGATTTGGATTGTTTCCATTTTTCGCTCGAATATGTTCAAGACGCAAGTTGAGACGAAATTTTGTCTCACTGATGAAGTTAGACTCCATTATTGCCGGTTCGTTTTACCTGTTATTTTCTCGCTGTTTTGTGTTTCTAGTTAAACCTTGCCCAAGTACTTTCCTCAAAATCAAACTCACGCCATTTGCCGATTCTCGCTTGTGCTAGTTATATCTACATTCGCAATCAGTTTTTTCCAGATTGTCTGTGTATGTGGTAATGTTGTTTCCACCCATCGTTTATACATGCTCTTTCTCACGCCAAGTTTGCACAGTTTATACTCACTTATACTTACTCTGTAGGAGAATCACAGCTGACGGTTTGTGCACGAATAAGCCGGAACGACTGACGGCAACAAAACATTTGTTTCAAGGCTGAATCCAGACAACCTGTGGTCACGCAATTACCATTTAATATTATTCTATTAGGGTTTGTTGTCTTGAAATACTTGCTCAAAAACTTGGGGTACGGAGACAGCTGTCGTTAGCAAAATGCAAATGAAAACATCCAAATGTCTGAAAGTGCGAGAAGACATAAGTCTTTGAATGCGGGTACCTCCTATACATCATTCTAACTAAAACTCAGAACAAACGCTCAATATGTGGTCATGAGCATGGAGACTACAATTCGCACATAACTGCAAATGATCATTGGATGTACTCATATAAGTCGAGTCCACGGCGGCATCGGCATCATTAGAAACAGGTTTGGCCAATGCTTGCCTTTCAGTAGTGCATAGTAGAAAGCGACAGACCAGGCTCACGGTGTTTGGCAACCGACTGAACAATTATTTTGAGTTATGAATTTAACTTTGGTTCAAGAATTGCCTTGCATTTAAAGATACCCAGATTCCAAGTTTTTTATCTCCCACATAATTGCCCACTCCAACCGCCTAGCCAGTAAACAACGTAGTGTTCCGCTGCCCGCTTTAAGATTTCTGTCGATCTTGCCGATCTATGCATCAACGGAGCTGGTAATAAACTAAGGGTTGGATAGAATTACTTCGGTAGCTAAGAAGAGTTTACACATCGTCTGCACATTCGGGTTTCTGAAAATGTTTGAAAGAGTCCTCTTGAGTGGAAGGATAACCACATGACTACCCGTAGAGCTTAATCGGTTTGCACGCCAAAGCTCTCGTGGGCCTTTCGATGCTATCCACTCAATTTCTTCTCCGCCTGATGGTAATAACAGCGTCGACAGAAGGGAGTGGTTGCAGCCTATCTCTGTTGGTGGTTGTCAGGTCTGTCTGCCTACCGGCTATTCACAAACTGCGCGTCCAGTTTACGAGTCTTGTTGGCCGAGGTTTCTTAACGCTGGTGACACATACTTGTTTCCTCCAATGCGTCGAGGCTTCCCAATTCTTATGCTACTAAAACGCTTGAATTTTTATCCGGTGTATACAGGTCGATGCTACAGTGCCCATCTGAACAACTGACGTGCCAAACTTTATTGCGAGTCTGCAGGCCGGACTTAATGTACAAACACGGTGCCCTCACGATCATCCACTGTAACTCAGGCATAAAAACCTTCACGTGTTAGAACCGTCACTGGTCCAACATGTGTTACGCAGTGACATTCAACTTTCCTACTCGCATTGCTAATATGGTTTGCACTCCGCGTCCGCCCACGGTAGTGCCTTGGGAAAAACTATCTCAATTTATCCCAGGTGGTTTGCTTATTTTGAGTTCACTTTTACCAAACTTCGTGCCTGCAGGCTAGGGATGTTGAAGCAGCCTTACTACTTTATCTTTAGGTTTTCCGGATTTTCTGGAATTTCGTTCCATATTCCGAGCTGCCTGTAAGTTCTCCATCTAACTGCCCAAAAGCATATTTCTGGATTACTATTTAGCCCTGCGACATGCAAGCTTACCAATCCTCGTTTTATTTCATCCTCGAAGATCACATCAGGTGGCCAAACGCCATTTTACTCTGTCCGAATTCGGACCCTCTCAACCCCCAAGAATTCTTCAAGACTGAAGATCAATGGACACAGTATTCTACAAATCTGTTGAACTCCAAATATCCCGTCACCTGGTTAACGTACCATTTGGACGGAGAGGTTTGTAATGCGGCTCCTGGTGCAATGGGCTACATACAACGTTCAATATATGCTTTCCACCACTTCTAAAATACCCTCCGATCTCCAATGTAAATTCACACCGTGAAACTTCATCCCCAGATGTGTAATACTGATTTCAACTTGACTTAGCTTTGTCTGACTTGCCTTGATACGCGAGTTCATCAGATGCAATTTTCAAAAGGTTGATAGGTGAATAAGTCTCATTGCATGCATTAATAGCCATGAATGCTGAAATTCTGAAATACCCAGACCAGGTAGCCTGGAACCAGGTAGCTAGTAAAACAAATGGTACTGTAACTGATGGGAATGAGATTAAATACCTGGGTCACACACGATTTCTTCAGGACGCACACTTGTCAGGGCCAACATTCGTCGACGAGTGTTGGTGGATGACTGCAGCGAATTCGATCGCGAACGGTAAAAAGTGTGAAAGGGCGGTTTCAAAGGTACACGATAGGTTTAGTGCTGAAGTGCTGGTTGTTTGAATTTAGGGAGAATTAGCAAGTGAGCACTATGTTCTCCTACAGACCGGCGTGGACCCTTCGTGTGTTGAAGACAAATCGCATCTGAATTCAAATCAACAGTGATGCTGTAACAGATGTGTCAGAAATGTCTTGGAATGTTTTGATATCAATAGCCATGTGAAATACTACTGAGCACAGCCTGTTTACTTCTTGTAAACCGGAGCGTAATTCCCAAACTTGTCACACTCGGAGGTGCGTTGGTATGTACTGCGCACCAACCGTTGACTGGAACAAATCGCTCAGCTACCAAAGACTGCCAGTCAACATGTCCCATGTGAAACGTCCTTTAAACTGTAAGAAAACAGCTAGCCAGTAAGGGACCAAAGATGCAAGGGGCAGAGTTACACACCTCTGCAACCAAACGTTTCAGTTAGTCCCGGAAGGCGTTAAGGCAAGCTTTTCAGGGTTGCTTTGGTTGCTTTGGTTTCCTTGCAAAAATGTCATCTGGGCAAACGTCGGCATATCTACAGCTCTGATCAAACTAGTCCCTCATGATTGTGTGAGTGCATGCTGACTGCGCCGGATGACCGAGAACTTTCGTCACAGCATTTTGGTTACTTAGAGATCACCAGATTCAGAGCAACAAAGTGATAAATTATCATTGGTTGCCGATACGCAACATGCAATTTAACTCGTACTAGGAGTGAACACTTTTGTCGCAGAGGTCCATTCCTTGAAAGATATATATTGCTCCACCATTCATAAATTGCACCGCATGTGCGAATTTCCTCGCAAGATTGTTAAGAACAACATATTATTCTGGTGAGCCTACTATGTTTCGATTTGGACAAATGTATCACTTTATGGCGCGTAAGGTAAAGTCGATCATTGTATGCCTACGTAAACTAGTGAAACCGGTTTGTCCAGCGTGAGTGTATAAATCAAGCTGTCCACAATAATCGATGTGTACCGCGTTTAAATGATACATAAATGATACATAAATGATACATAATGCAACGAACGACGCTCAGAGAACCGACAAAAATTATAGTGGATTACATGGATTTTGCCGAATTAGTACTTCATCACTGAAATCATACTTGCCAGGCGAATCACGCATTTCCAAGTCCTTGCCAACGGAGTAACTTACCCGGTGGTATTCATCGCTTTCGGATGGACTTTGTGCTAGCTGATGTGGATGCCTCCAATCTGAACACAGTCTCTTTATTTACTAACTACGACGGGACTTGAAAATCTCATAAATCAAATCTCCGAGTGGCGTACAGTTTGATGAAAAACCCTGTCACGATATCTCTGTTGGTTACTTTGGCCTGCATTTCATCCACATTTTGCACACATTTTCAACAAACCTGTCCTAGAATTGTAGCCACGTTTGCAAGTTTCCTTCCAGCCGACTTTGCGCAATGTCGATATACATGATCCAGTTGTCTACTGGAATTCCAAAAATTTAGTGAGCATCAGTGAGAAGTCTAAATACTCCAGTGTTATATCGGCCATCCTGGCCCTCAGTTTTTTCGTCATTAAGTGGGCTACATTGAAACAGTTGTTTGGACACGCAACAGTTTAAAGGGAGAGGCCTACAGAATCCGCGATAAGAGGAAGCAACGATAGAAACAAACGATGAACAAAAGTTGACTGCGCCCACTTTCTGTTAATGTTCAGATGGTTTTTCATGTTCCACCATTATTTTCAGTGGCATCTGTTTGTTTTCTTCAAGAAAGTCCAAAGGAAAATTTGGACGTGTTGGAAAGACTACGTAGGTTATTTCCGAATGTGGTAGGTACGGACTCACATCTGTGTCTACATGTCATTATGGGGGAGAGTAAGCATATGTTTCTCACTGAGTGTTCGCTATTCGCCACTGGACAGTGAAAACCATAGTAATATTCAATATATATGCGAGGAACCGGTAAGGCACATAATTCGCTTGCCAAAGCTTAACTATTCCTCTATAAGAAGACAACAACGATGGCAGTAGGCTTCCGCACTCAGTTGTAAATTCATAGGCTTAAAGTTGCGTGCCAAGTTTTCACACTGTCTGCCTGAAGATGGGCGGCTTGGAGTGTCCGGTCCATGCCGCAAGGCGACATTTCATTCGTCGTTACGTAATGCCCTCTGGAATTTTATATTGAAGTACAATCAAAGTCCTCACATTTCTAGGTACTATCAGCCATTTATATCTCCGTCTTTTTAAAATTAAACACGGAATATTGATGTCGGACGACGGAGCCCACAACCAAATGGAAGGTGTGCACCAGATGTTTTGCGTAAAGCTACTGATTACAGAAAAATAATTACTTTTTTCGCTTTTTAATGAATAGAAAGAGTCACTTATTTTACCAGTCATAACTTTCTTCCCATCACATATCCTCACGCAACCAGAACATCAAAAACGTTCTGTCAGTATCATAAGAAACTCTGCGGAAATTGTCATCTTGTGAACACAGTGGGTCAACAGCTGTGGCATTCAGTTTTTGTTCAAACTTACAAATGGAGCATCAAATGTAAAGTCCTTTGCGGTAGTTTGAGGAGCGATTTAAAAACGCGCTTTGTCATGAGACTCGCGAAACTCTAGGATGCCCCAGACTGATTCATGGGATATTAATCAGAATCTCTGTACCTAAATGGAAGCATTCAATGTAAAAATTGTGAAAACAAAAACAGCTTGTACCTGCGTCTTTCGGAGCCCGGTGGCTTGTTCAATCTTGTTACACTCAAGCTAGATCGTGAAAACAGAGGGGCTCGTAAGACATTCCATGAATCAGTCGCATATTTCGGCTTCATCACCTGACATATGAAGTTGCCCTTGGTTCTGCACGCCTGGGAACAGAAACTGACAGGTACAGCTGACTGGATATTTACAATGCGCAACACCTCAATGAGCAAGTTAGATAGTGATTTTAAAGTCTGTGGGGTAGCACGGTCTGATTCCGTGGTAGACCCAAATCACATGATCCATTGTTCGCTGATATGTGCACAATGTTGTTTCTGTGCTCCTAACCCCATATTAAACGCTTGTTTTGAGTTTTAGTTAGAAGAAGACAAGCGGAATGCCTGCATTCATAGACAGAAATCTCCTTTCTGTCCCAGTGTTCAAGATGTTTTCTCTCGTTATTCGTGCCGGCATCTGTTGTCTCCACAAACCAGGTTTTTCAAGACGACAAAACTTACGGAATAAAATCGAACGATAATGGCGTGACTAACTTTGGCTTGTTTCAGCGCTGGAACAAAGATTTCCTGCTATAAAACATTTCGGTTTAGTCGTGTGCAAAGCATTCCGCTGAGATTCATTTACTGTAAATTATGCAGACATGGAGTGAGGAAGGATCTGTATGAACGATTAGAGAAAACAACCTAACCAGACACAGAGATAATTGAAAGAAACGGATCGCAAATGTAGACACCACGAGCCGCAATTTGGTGAGTTTGGTTTAAACGGAAGTACTTTAAATCGAAGACATGGTGCATATGTGGGCAACCATCAACTCTATTTTGGGGCTATGACCGCATAATTGAATGCCTGCTGCGCTCCCAAAAGCACTGACCGTAAAATAGCTTGCCGTCATATTCAGATGCATATTTTTTCACTCAAAAAGTGTGAAAGTGATTAGGCCTTCTGCGTACACCAAAGCTTAGTACGACAGAAATTTTCGTCTGCATTGACTAGACACGATGGTGCGTTATTAATGGTCAAGGGTACATCTTAGTACAATCGCGACCAGAGTGAACCCACACACCGAAATGTGAGCAGTCCACATGCATTTTGCACAGACTGTCAACTTCCGATTGATGAGAACACAGCAAAATCCGGATCGACTTGTGGGGCGTGTCAGGTGACTAATGGAATAATGAACGGGTACAATCCCGCGTACTTTAAGCGCAACTTGATTCCCACCTAATCCGTACGGCAGCATAAATGTCGTCGAAACGCTCCTTTTGTAAGCCTCCACCGTAGATGCAATCAGGGACAGTAACATCTGTGTTGTCATCGACACATCTTTTGTTTTCTCAGGTTTACGCTTTAACAAGTTCAAGAAGGAAGGAAATATCCATGTTCAGTCAGCCCTATTCGTGTAACGTAGCTGTGGTGAGCAATAACTCGGAACCTATTTCCCCACGTTTTTAATTAGATTACAACCTAGAGGATATAACAAATTTCCTGATCGACAAATGGCTAGGTGTTGAGATTAAGCCTGGCCGGACAAGACTGGAAGGTTTTATTCCAAGCCGCCCTCCTGAATTTGGTGCAGACAGGTCGAATGTCTCAAGATAGGCTTTCGCTGCAAATTTCCATTTGCTTCATTTTGTCAAGCGATTAAGTATGCTGGGTTGCACTAGACACATGTTTTATTAATGTGATAGGGCGCTGTGATTACCCGCGATAAACGCAAGGCAGTGCGAGGCATTGAGCCTGTTACATAGGAAAAAGTCGTAATAGGTTACCAAGAAAAATACAGACCCGCACAATACGCTTCAGAGTACTTACTGCTCCCTCAGTGATAACCAAGAGCCTGCATAGCACAAAATTGGTGAGGAGGTTTGCTTTCTGCGCACAAACTCTTACCTTGTGCACTGTGTTCCACTTCAGATTTCTATGCACACTCTCCTGCTTATCATGCTGTCATATAGTTTTGTGATGAAATTTGGTCCCGCACCACATGTGACATTATCTCAAACTCGGAGTTTGTACAAAGCTCGCAGGAGGCAAGCCATAATATGACCAAAACAAATGTTGACACCTTTCATCATTCGCCGTGGCACAATGATACCTCCTACATAAAAAGGTTTCCTTTCGGTCGCAGACAAAAGGATTCACTAGTGAGAAAGTGATTTTCAACTCTAATGTGAAGGTATAACAAAGGTTGGTTGATGAACACGGCAGAACATGCTTTCAGCAAAGTTTTTTCAAGTCGTGCGTTTGCGAATGATCAGACGGAAACATTAGATGCAATTGAATGAGCACGACGTACACGAAACAACTAGTTCTAGTCTTGAGTAGGATGACTTGCGTTTGGCAGTGCATGCAATGCTGTTATCGTGTGTTCTGTGCAGGATGGATAATGGGGGGAGGAGGTCAGCTGGACCATGACAAGTCCAACATGCGAACAAGGCTTTTTTTGTGACCAAGTAGTGTGCGGTGCGGTGGTGTACTGATCTGGGTTGATCAGCAGGCTTCCTTGTAAACAATGCGGAAACTTTGGCTGGGCGTAGCACTGCAGAATGAAGGGACTCGGTGTTGTGTGTTCAGTAAGCAGCAGTGATTCGTACTGGTTCATTGCTGTGCACACATAGAATTTCATGAAGGACTAAAGCGGTGTATATATCAGATTATTGTGACTCACTTCAGTGGAACAGAAGGTCAACCTAAGATCATGTACAAGTTCTAGAAGTTGACGTTGACATAATCCATTTTTGACAGTACCGCACCTGTCGTAATTGCTGGTGCGATTCCTTTTATTACACATTTTATTTGCATAAGTTAACTGCTGACGTTCTACACACCATTTAAGCGGACGACCGACCGGAACCAATCATTCATTATCATTATCAAAGTGAGATTTAGTAATTCAATTCATTTGTCTTTAGCTACCACATTTGTCATTTCCACATTCAATGGCGTCCAATATTTCCGTCGGAGACTTCGAAAATGTACCACCTGCAAATATCTTGCCGAAAACATGTTCATCAATCGATCTTTGTTATGCGTTTACATGGGATTCTCTCGTTACTGTTTGCCTACCACCCCACCAGCACCCGATAACAAACGAACCGAACTCCGCCAGTTGACAAGTTCGCTCGTGTATTGTCGCAAATGCTTGTTGACATGTTTGTTCACATCTCTCATCGGCAAAGTCAAGCAGTCGTAATAAGGATGCCTACAAACGTTTGCAAGCTTCCACTTCTCCATAAAAAATTCCTCATTAGAGGTCCTGTTTGAACGATTCCGTCGTTCGCTTCGAACGCTGTGCTACTTATTCGTGAAAAAGGCCCTTGGATTGCGAAAGCCATTTATCCCGCATAAACGTGATTGTACACGAAGTTATTACCTAAACAATGGGTACCTCAGCATAGGTAAGATAAACTAAAATCTGGTCTACCTAGCGAAATACACCCATTTGCAAACAAATTTGGTTTTGCGAGAGACTCACCTGGAACCCAGCTGAATCCCTCCTTTGTGGTGTCTCCAGGCAACTGAATGTGCTGCACCTCATGTTTCAGTTGCTACGATATTCGAGATATCGGGATTCGAGGTATCGTGCAATTTGGTTTCAAGTAGAACATAAGGTTGACGGAACCTCGGGGACTGCGCCTACCTGATGAACCCCAAGAAGGATGAAACCGGTCGTGGGCTGTTGAAGAATTTTCAGCAACCTTACGAGTAGTGTATTACGTATATACAGGTCTATCTACTTTCAACTTTCGCCTAAGCTCCAACTAACGCAGCCTTTAAACTGTATTATCTAGTCCTACAAATGTGCAGTATTTGTGCCAGCGCATGTGTTGATATCCGTGCGAACGCATAGGAGGACAAAATCTCCGTATGATTTCGGTCGAACAAGCGTTGCAGATGATTGTGACAAACTTCAATGGAACAGAAGGACGACCTCGGATTATGTTCAAGTTCTAAGCGTTGATGTTGACATCATCCTCATTAGCCTCTTCATTATCGACGGTATTGCACCAGTAGTAATTGCTGGTGCGTACTTCGCATATAGCACCGGTTCCTTTTATTACGCATTTCATTTGCATAAGTTCTGTATACCAGTAAAGTGGACGACCAACCGGAATGAAACATTCGCGCCGCTATCGAAGTTGCATTGTGGCATGTAGTTCCTTCGTCCCTAGCTACGACGGTTGTCATTTCCAGACTTGCACTCACGTTGATGTAGGCCACACTCACTGTGGTGTCCGGAAAGCAGTGATAAGCAGTGTGAGATAAGCCGGCAGTAAATTGGTGCCATTGTATTTTGGGTTCATTCTATGGTCGGGTTGCAAAATAGCTTATTTACTGAGGTGTATGCAGTGTGAAACAATAACAAGGTAACTGCAATTTTACCAACTTCCCTTAATTTTCGGCTGTATATGAAGTTCATATGAAGTAGGATTTACGTATGAGTTCTGAAGGATACTGCTGCCACAGATTTACACAGAACTCCATCGAAATATTGTGTCCTGTGACGCTTCCACTAGGGGGGGGTGGGAAATTAATCCGTAGACTACAGATACATTACAGCATGACCAGTATCTGAGTTAGAGCAGATTATGTTGAGCATCTTGAGAATACTGGATAACCGAAAACCTTAATTTGTTAAATAAGTGGAAACGTCCCTGTAGAGTCCCAAGTATCATTCGCTGCACGCTTTGTTCGGTATTCGATCAGTTGGGCTTCACTGCGACCACGGCAATTGCTATTTGTTCCTCGGTCATCGTCGTCTGTGACAGCAATGAACCAGTACGAATCACTGCTGCTTACTGACCACACAGCACAGAGTCCCTTCATTCTGCAGTGCTACGCCCAGCCAAAGTTTCCGCATTGTTTACAAGGAAGCCTGCTGATCAACCCAGATCAGTACAGCACAGCGCCGCACCGCACCGCACCGCACCGCACACTACTTGGTCACAAAAAAGCCTTGTTCGCATGTTGGACTTGTCATGGTCCAGCTGACCTCCTCCCCCCATTATCCATCCTGCACAGAACACACGATAACAGCACTGCATGCACTGCCAAACTCAAGTCATCCTACTCAAGATTAGAACTAGTTGTTTCGTGTACGTCGTGCTCATTCAATTGCATCTAATGTTTCCGTCTGATCATTCGCAAACGCACGACTTGAAAAAACTTTGCTGAAAGCATGTTCTGCCGTGTTCATCAACCAATCTTTGTCATACCTTCACATGGGAATCTCTCCTCCCCTCCCCCCCCCCGGTAAACCAAGGAACTAAACTAAAGCATGTTCACTGCCAATCTTCAAACAGTGTCCAGTACAGGGGTCCAAAATTTGACAATCCACGTGCTGCAAGCAGCAACCATCGAAGCTTGCGACCAGGAGGGTGAATGCTGACCAGGCATTAAACTGTCTACATTGGCATTTGTAAACTGGGGTTTCCGGAGGAGAACATGGCCAACAGTGAACATCAACTGTCAAATACAACGGTACTTTTCCTATTAGCAAACGGTGAAAACTATGAAGCCACAAGCACCGCAATTCACGCACATCCTAACGCATTACTGTATTATTTGTCCGCTTGGTTAGCGAAAACGTACCAATTAATCAGCCTGTTGCCTCACAGATGCAAACATTGCACACTTGATTTCCGGTTGATTTGTTTCCGCATGATTCAGTGAATGCTTTCAGTGACGGCATTTGTACACGTCGTGTGCCAGCTTACTCCATGCACATACTGCAACAATGAACGCCATTTATGTAATGCATTGGTGTATTACTTATTCGCTTGGTTCGCCAAAAACTGCCACTGTTATCTTCAGACGCAAACATTGCATATTTAATCTCCTACCGGTTTCTTCCCAGCATGATTGAATCAGTGATTTTGGTAACGGCGTTCTTGCATTTCGTGGCCCCTGAGGAGTTCATGAATGGCTCCATAGGGCTTTGTAAACAATGTAACCTTCGTTTGTCTACGTGCAGCGCCATAGATTTCTTCTTGTTTGTTACAGTTACACTCCGTATTTGCCAAAGGTAAAGCATTTTCTACTACGTGATCTCCGGCGACTTACACGGTTGACACATGCCCAGTATATTCACGTTAAGAACAATAAATGCACCTGCAACTCAAGGCAGGACCATACTGCACTCCACGTATATACTGCAACAAGGTCAACGACTTCTGTACACAATACTGACTTGTGTTTGGCAGTTAAGTTGTTCGGTAGGCGTAACACGAAATAGCTGACAGTTAGCAAGCCGAATTTGCTTAAAGTCTAACGTGTTTTATGGTGTAAGTTCCGGTTTCAAAATGAACGCAATGCCAATGTTGACAACATAAATCCATGATACTTAAAACGCTACTATGTATAGCCATGCAATCGTAAGAGGTATTTATTGAGCGCTTACAATTTGTATGAGAGATAACATTGGCCACTGTGCATCCGCGAAACATTTGCTTATATTTTCATTCCCGTTTCTTCTGCGGCAACCAGCATCCATCCTGAAATTTAATTAAACATAAATATTATGAGGCAATTTTTCCAGATAATTTGGGCAACAGAGCCCCTTTGGTCCGGTTAAACGTTGGTTACACCACCGTACAACGTCGAGGGTGGCTGGTCTTGTGCGGCGGACCTAATAAATATTGATTTGGCAGAAAGGCTCCTCTCTCGTTGGTTGGTACACCTGAAAGAAACACGACTCAGCAAAATGCATCCTGTCCCATTTTTCGCATTTCCATCTACATTTGAATCACACACACTATAGTAGGGTGAGTTTTACACCCGGTTGCTTACAACTACATTTGATTGAACGCAAAATCTATGCCTTTACGGTAGTACGAGACTTAAACACCTGGTTGATCCCATAATTTTTGTAAACAAATATCAACGTGTGGTGTAATTAACAAATATCCCATATACCCCAGATATCCGCAATTTCTCGGTGGTCTTTAGTGAATTTGATCATCTTTTCCATTGTGTCCCTGCTATCACGAGCGTCAATCGTCACGCTTTCATTAGCAAACCCCACCGGCACGTCCCAGAGAGATTTCCTTAGCGGCACTTGCATCTGATTGGTCGTCTACATTGACGTCGGTGTGCGCAATATAATCAACGTATTACTCCTAATTTAACCAGTAGTATATAAGTATCGCGATTTTGATTTCAACAATTTTCGGAGGTTGTGGTAACAGCGTCAGCCATTTCCGTCTTTCGGAAAAAGGTGCCAATCCAAGGATCACTACCTTGCAGCGTCAACATCCATTTGGAGAGCACTGGCATTGGAACTCTAGGATTTCAAGTCGTCCGAAGAAAGTAGCCATGGACTTGCAAGAATATCTGGAAGGTTGTTGACGTAGATCGGAACCAGCAGTGGTCCCAAAATGAATCCTTGAGGAACTCCAGTGAAGACCGGCACCGGAGAAGTGTAGATTGAGTCTACTTTCGCTCGAAATATTCCGTCAGATAAGAACGCCTCAATCTAGAGTAGAATTTCTCCTTGAATCCCGTAAGACTCGCGTTTGTGGAGCACCAGGTCGTGGGGGACTAGATCGAATGCCTTTGAGAAGTCGAAAAATATGGCATCCGTTATGAGTCCTTCGTCCTTAGCTTGGGTAAGTCTGTCCATAAATACGAACATGTTCGTCACGCAAGAAC
>SJOL01002380.1:7699-34662 GCA_004794785.1 Opisthorchis felineus
GCAGTGGTTTCTACCAAGATTGTACTTCCTTCCGTCAGTGGTTGGCTGAAGTATATCAGATCAAGTCGGAACTTCGCTTTCAGATCGGTTGAAAGGAATGCTCATCCTTGTACAACAATACCAAACACGGACTCTAATGCCCCAGATCCCATCGACTGCCTAGTTAATGTCGAGTGCAAAAAAACTACGCCGTGTGCTTGCTGGGTCTATTAGGTTTGTCCAATGCTAGACCTAAAGCAGTATTGCCGGAAGGTTTTGGTTAGTGATCGTTAGTTGAACAATTTACGGTGATTCTAGTGCAAGGGAAGCTGTAGTCGTCATGTGTTTACAACGTGCCAGTGAAGGCGGAGACACTGATGTCTTCCACATCTTTCGGCAACGGTGTTATTGAAAAAATGCCGCAATAAAATTTGAATTTGAGAAATTAACAGATGTTTTGGAGACCTGCTAAAACTGCTCAGGAAAAGCGTAGCCGCGAAAAATCTTAGCGAGGTTTCAGGCGACAGAGCCTTTAGCCGTGCGTTGTCAGGGTCTTTTTGGAGGTGCATCGTCTGTCATTCTCCAAGCCCCCTTTTATGTTATTTCAATTTCTTCCACAATGTTTCTTGAGGTTAAACATTCTAGACTGTGTTCTGGGCTTGTATACTTTAACTCAGTGCTATTTTGCTTTTGCAGTTGTAAGCGAAGTGGAACAGATTTGTTTTCCTTTGAAGACTTATCTTAAAGAAATTTATTGCGGAAAGACAAATTTAAACGGTATGAATACTTGCAGAATGCACCTATTTGCATGCAAACCTGATTCCAAGAAAAGAATTAACTGAATTTCAGCTGAGCAGCTCGTTTTTAATATTTGTTGACCTGTTTCGCAACCACCTGAGTAGTATGTCATCAAAATGGTGTGACTATTCCTCTTATGTCAGGATAGATAGTTTGAACTGGTGAAGCCTGTGTTTGGGGTTTTGGCTAAGTATGGGAGTAGACACCTCAAAACTAGCCTCCCTGAATGAGCTCAGTGTTCATATCTATGTAGAACGTCAGGTGCCTAAATAAGTGTGCATGTTATTGAAGCGCTGCTTTCTGGCGAAAAAGAGCCATCGAGTTTTGCCGGTTATTGAAACCGGCAAAAATTTCTGTTTGGAGACACTGTGCAATAGATTACACGTTTGTCGTGACATAATGTAGCACCTTTACTTGACTGGAAGCAGATTACACACATGTAACACTGACTAGTGTATTGCAAATTAAGTATATTAGAAGTGATATTACAGTTGCTTGTATGCAATACAATCAAGAGCACCTGAGTTTTGTTGGAGATAGTGTGGTAATTGTGGAGATAGTGTCAACACTCACTTTGCCTGGCTATTTTTATCTAGCTTATTTCATATCACCAGTAAGCACACCCAATGTGCCTGAAGCAAAAAGGGCTTACTTACTGAAGTTAAACCCACTTGCGTAGTTCCCCACATACATCTAAACACCCCTCGAGTACAGTCACGTTTGACCTAGTTTACCTTATAATACAAGAATGTCTGTTACATCCAGGAAAAATAGTTGAATTCTTTTACGGAGGCTTTTAAAAGCTTCCCATTATAATTGTAATTTATTCATTCTTTGGTTTTGAATTTCAATATGGTATCTTATTCATTTGAGCAGGAAAACTTATTGGTTATCATTTGTTAATCAATAGATCACTCTTTCAAAGTAATATCTCATACTCCAAACGTTTTCATTTAGCCTCCTTTATGTTTGATAGAACATTTATTCTTTGGAGAAGTTTTACTCTTCCGCAGTTTTACGACAATTTTTTCCATTTTTATCTGAGTACTGGAGAATAGGAGAGGGCCTTTTTCTTTTACCGCGTCCTAAATATTGTTCTTCAAAACTAAGATACCGAACTGTCTAACAGCTCTTCTCAGTACCTTGCAATGTTTTTGTTTTGCCTAGTTATTTGTGGTAATCTACCGATTTACTGTAAATTATTAGGCTTTTCTTGGGCTTGAGTCAATGTTTCCTGTCAGTTTATTTTCGACCTTGCTCAAACGAGCACTTTGCTTTCATTGTGTTTTGCTGCATTTGTGGTATCTGGCTTATGTAGAAGCATTCACTTATCCGCCCAGTTTCACATAATACGAGAGTATGAATCTTAGTGTTTGTTGTTGTGCAGCGTCTAGTCACTTCGGGTTCCATTTTACACTGAAACGACCAGTCACCTTTAAACTGAGCAGACACTTTTGGGGGTATTTTAAATCGAAATTTATATAACAGGATGGACAGCCAGAAATTGTATTCTAGCTGTCACTGAGGCTTATCAAATGACCAGTATCCAATAGTTTTCAACCTACAAAAACGTCCGTAAGCCTACTTTTGAAATGAACTTAAGGTTTGTCTGTGCGCGCTGTAACGTTTGCATAAGCATATTTATTGTCTGGTATGAGACTGTCTGTAGACTACGTTGTGAGTTTTATGGTTGAGTTGTTCGCTAGACTTCGAAATCTCATTGAAAATATTTTGTCCCCGTCAGAGGTAGTATCACCGGTGCGCACTGCTAAAGTGGCGAGTAGTTATGACCAGTCAGTCCTT
This sequence comes from Opisthorchis felineus, assembly GCA_004794785.1. Lineage (NCBI taxonomy): Eukaryota > Metazoa > Platyhelminthes > Trematoda > Opisthorchiida > Opisthorchiidae > Opisthorchis > Opisthorchis felineus. Next base: position 10,280 of record SJOL01002380.1, read on the forward strand.
AGATTACTACGTCTCCACGGAACAGGAGCTTAGTAGCCGAGTTTTGGCAAGCAGTAAACATACTGAGGTATCGAGAACAAGGGAATTTGAAACACCTGCAGAAGAACTGATAGTGTTTCCTAAACAGAAACTCAGACAGCAACCACCATTTAATCGGCTTCATGTAACTGTCTGCAGTCAAGAAACAGACAGTTTCCTCACCCCACACACTGCAATCAGTCGAAAGAAGTCGAGAATATTAGTGAAGTTGATCTGCACAGCAAGCAATCCGTTATCAGACTGGTGAGCTGGGGATGCACTCCGTAGATATTAAAGCTGATAAAATGTTTACCTTGAGTGTTCAACAAAAAAACGTTCAATTTCTGTTTCAAAGACAAGGATCCTTGATACGCTGAATTCACAACAGAAAATACAGCTGTCAAAATTGGAGTAAAATATCGGTCGTAATTAACTCACACTTGGGCTGATAGGAGACGTATACTACAAACTGAATCACTCGTCTACTGAGCACTAGTCGCCAGTTACCATAACGTGAAAAATTTGATATTTTCTCAACTGACATCAAAATATTTATTTGACTTGTGCCCGTGAAGTGTGCTGTGTCTAAACCTACGGGAACGCACGCGGGTTAAAAAATGTTTGTATTTTAAAGGCAAAAATCCGCCAAAGTGCAAGCTCACTATGAGGAGGCAGGAGCAGAACATGAGGCAGCATGTAAAGAACACGCGTACAAAGTGGGTAAACCTTATGTACATGCTTCAAATCACAGTTATTTTACTGACAAACCTCTACGTAATACACATCACTGCCTTCTTCAAACAGTTGTACAACGGTACTTACAGGATAAAAGGCAATCCGATAAAGTTGAGAAACATTGTTTCGGAGTACTCACCGCCAGTCAGATGAAATGATTTCTTGTTAATCTGCGATGGCATTCTGCGGGGGTGGATTTCTATTAATGTAGTAAGGCAAACATTGACTTGCTCTATACCTGTTCTTGTTTTTAGCTATTCAACTCCTCACTTTCCAGTCATATATTAATGAAAAGTATACGCCTAATTGTGTCTTGCCCATCATTTGGTCTCGCTCGTTGGAACACAGGAAGTTGACTTGATTAGTGTGAAGCAAACTACAAGGTGGAACACAACTGGTCAATAAAAATGGCGGACGGAAACATTTGTTTAGCCGGCAAATGGTTTTTACCCGTAGAATTATTCGATAATGTGAGTACTCTTCTATTACAGGATACAGTCTGGTAGGTACCGTCCAGCAGTGTTATGTCCATTTCACATGTTGAAGCAGATTAGTGTAGACTTCCGTTAGAATTTATCAGATGTATATGCAAATGAAATGCTACTCAATTCTCGACATTACTGAAACACGGCGGGGAAAGAATTTTCATCTAAAATATTGCAGACTTCGCAAACCCTGAAAATCGCGTTTTGTGTCTCTAGTGGAACTCGAATGGATTAGAAAAGTTTCAGACAGCAGTGTCACTTTCCAACATCTTCAAGCCATAGCGGACATTTATAAGCTATTTGACCCCAAAGTCTTCTAGTCTAGGTGAAACAAAATTGCTTCCAATGCTGCATGCTGATAGCATCATGTTTGTAATTATCGGACAACAACTGATACAAAAGTTCCATGTAATAATACAGCTCCACAGTCAACCCCGTATCAATTTTTGGATTTAAAATACTGTAATTTTCCTGGATCTTACGGTTCCTCATCCCAACTGTTGACACGTGAAAACCATGATTTGTTTGCTGTCCGCTTCTATTCAGGACCAGTACCATGAAAGTTGAAAAACAAACTGAAACCCACAAATTGAGCGCAATAATTAATTTGTATGTTGCTCTGGTTCCCAATGCACTAGGAGTTAGAACTGAACGCAAAAACTCTCAGGGAAGAAGGAACCCATTTAAAAAACACTGTAATGTCAGACAGCTAAAATATCGGATTAGAAGGGCAAAGTTTTTGGTTACACTCTAAATGAATGCGTGTAGGACTAGAGGTTTCCGACAAGCTTTTATGCAAATAGCCCGTAACCTTTTTGCACAGTTCTGAGTAGATCTATCCCGGATAAGGGGAAATATAGTCTGAGGACTTATGATGGGGCTTCGCTGTCAAGCCACTTCCACGAATAAAGATGGAGATATTACAACGGTCTTCATAAACCAAATCGAAATTTTGTTCTCGGGTTGTTCACACGTCTCAAAAGTGGCCAGCACTGGCCACGTTAGACAGGCAGGTACTTTGAAAGTTATGACTACTCATTTGTCCTGTGCACCTGAATCATGAGCTAACGTCCAGCGTTAAACAAATGAATACATTACTTGAATGTGTTTTGACAGCGGTGCTGGTAACCTTAAGTTGACGTTGTCCCCTTATGTTTCTGCCTTGTTGGAGGTTATATTTAGCCTAAAGTGACCAGGAGCATGATGCTCAAGCTTGAAGCTCGTATGCTGCGGTTCCTATCAACCAAGAGGACTGCATATGAGATTAGCCATTTTATTCTACGAAACTTTCATCAGTTCGTCAAACTGATAGAGAATTGTCAAGAACTACGAGAATAACCATCAAGCCAGAAATAATTAGCTAAAATTGCTCCCTAAATTATAAGTAAATATATTAGATACGGGAAGAACCCGACATTTGGAGGGCTTTCACTCTTTGCCTCTGCATTGAAGAGACATTTACTTATTGTAGCACCATTTGCCTTTCAAGTGGATCAGAGGCGTATCCGAGATAAGAGTCTACGGTTTGGGGAAATAGCACTTTATTTGATTCTGTGAAGCCAAACGTCACTTCACAAAGAGACAAGTTACACCACTATGGGGACACTCCCTTTGTGCTCGTTTTTATTAGGAGGATAAACTTATGTGAGAGAAGTAAAACAGCATGGGTTCATATTTATGCATCGACGAAATGGTTGAGGATACTTGCGAACAACTGAAAAGATAGATAAGGACTCATGCTATCCATTCCGCAGATTAAGCTACAATTAATAATTGAGCGCACGAAGCTAACAAATTCTGAGCAACAATTTGTCTTTATTCTTCATTGAGTTGATTGTACTATATTCAGGCTTCAGATTAAAATTATGACAGTCATTTCGGCGCAGAATTATGGTCATCACTAGGGTAGGATCTATCACTCCTGAAAGCATTTTGTACTTTCTTGTAATAGCACTTAGATGAAGAACAATGACCTCAGAAAAGGTCATGAGGCACTTCTGCGGGTGCACCTCATTTAATGGCACAAAACAAAGTCTGATGGCTCGTGTCCCTAGCAAGTTAGAAAGTTTTCCTGAAAGATAAGAACAATGTGTTCAAACGAAAAAATACAAAGATCTAGAAGGATTTTTAGGATCGGATATTGGTCCACAAAAGCAAACAAACACTTTCAACTGGGTTTTGGTATACATTTAGAGAAGTCCGATGCACACACCTAGATACCAAATTTGTCTGCTTCTCCTTGATGTATTCACTCCCATCTAGAGAACTTGTTAATCAAGTCGTGTAAAATAGGTCCTCATGAGACTATGTTAGCAACTGATTGTGGGCAAACTATTGAATTGCAGGTATTTAACAGTGTTCAGTTTGCAGTGGACCGTTCTGGTTTTTCATCAGCCAAGTTGATAGCGTACCAGTACGTGATAAAACGCAAATTGGCCACTATAGTTAAACTAGAATGTGGATTTCGCAATCGCTGCTGTTCTGGCTAATTGCGGGCTTGACTTGTATTCTGTGTCCGTAGCCGTGAAATCGGTTGATATCATAATAGTACACATCTTAAGGTTAGTCGAAGAAATTTCGGCAAAAATAAGACCTGCATGCACGGTTAACTGTCGAATACGAACTGAGCATTCTCGTAACTTACCCCGAGGAAAGTACATAGAATAAAAACAGTCAGATAAACAGACTGCATTTTTAGACAGTCACCGACTCTCATAAATAATTACAACTCAAGGTGCCCCCCGGATATTCATCTCAGAAAAAAGAGTCTGATTTGATTGCAATGACTGAAAACAATCAAGTGCATTCTGCACTCGTGGTCTTGTCAGTTGCATAGCAGTTAAATCCGGCCTGTTGGTACGTCAATATATATATATATATATATATATATATATATATATATTGCTCAAGATCAATGTTGATTTTGGATGCAGTCCACCAACTTCATAAACAGTCAACCCTATTTGTCGCTATTTTTATAATGGAAGCCGAAATTTTGTAACACAGCACAGAACGAAAATTGCAAGCTTTAGTAGTGACAGCAGTTCTTTAATCCAGCGAGCTGACGGTAGCACGTGAGACCCACTCAAAAGCTAACCCATAAGTTTATCCAACGCGATCAAAGGTGAAAGGTCCGGCGTAATGACGCACGTGGTGTCGGTTAACCTTGGCATTATGATGCACAAGTAAATCGTCGCCACATAGTAGCATCGGAATGACATTTAAAAGATTGAGATACCACGACCAAAACGCAAGTCAAAAATGGTCTGAAACGACTGACTTCATGGTGCATTTTGTAGGCTGGGATTCAGAGTTTGAAGGAACTTGTTTCGTTTAAGAGACATCCTGGAAAAGTGGTAACTGAATTTCGGAGAATTAGTTAGATCGTAATATATTTTCAGCTTCAGAAATCTCCTCCGGTTTTAAAAAGCGCGCTTTGGTTATGGAGGTGAACATTTTTATGACAGAGCTTGCGGCCTTTGTTACCGACAAGTTTTTCTAAAACGAACAGTGCGGGTAGTGACAAGAGTAAATTCTCACTTCTGCATTGTTTTGGGAAAATTGCCTAAAAGGACTGCATGATGGTCCTGAGGAAAGCCGTAACCAGCCAGAAACGTTTCCAGCATGGTAATCAACTTCTCAACATCTAAACAAAACTTTGGTACAAATTAGTTTCATGTTATTGCTTTGGTTATTACTAAACCTTACATCAAGCTGTTCTTTCAGAAGCTTCAGCGAATCTGGGACGTGCCACTAGCCGTACTAGCGATGCGATTATGTAAACTCTGCGTACTGCAGTATGCATAATTGTGACTTTGCCCAGCGATAGTGTCGGGTCAAAATAGTCCAGAAAATAATTTTCAGATTTTACCAGTATCGCTCTTAGTAGCGCCGTTGCTGTATTGCCGAACAGGAAGTCTTTATGATGAATGGTAGATGAAGGACACTTGAAGTAAAATGCAATGCGTCCGGGCTATGAAAGATTACAGCCTCAGTCTCGCTAAGGACAAACAAGATTAGGCAAACGTTTGCCGATCGGGTCTATCTCGAATTTTTAAGAATTCAACGTCCTTAACACACCCTATGAAAGCCACACTGATAGTAGCGACATTCGGCCACCGGTCATCACAGCTGTTAACAAAGAGTGGTGTTTTCGGCCAAGAATCCGTGACATCACAGATGTTTACTCAAAAAACTTGAGAAGACCAAGTTATCTCAAGTACCTACTTTGTGAACCTCACACGAGTGTTTTTTTCAAAAAGCAATAATGCGGTTGTCGACGCGGAACGTAGAAATTCCTCCTTCGTTTTCAATATTTCTTCATCGTCCCGAGATCTTCCTTTATGTGATGGAATTTACTCCATTATATACGGTATAAGTAGTAAGAATATAGTGGTCAGTGGCTAAGTTGTAGACAGTAGGTTTACTTATGTCCGGATGTTTAAGTCAAATTTATTTATCTTATTCACCCAACAAGATTAATTGGAACTTACAGCATTCGTTGGTTCCTTTGCCAGACTTTGCTTTTAAAATTTACTTTCAGACAGTCCAATCAATCAATCCAATGAATGTGCTCCCTACTTGCAGGGATAATCAGCTCAGGGAATGGTTGTAGATACGCAGGCTCGCTTGGTCGTCTCTGCAAAAAAGAAGTCCCAGTTAGCTGGTTTAGTTCACTACGGAACTAGGAAATCATCATTTGCACGTGTCTCATACTTGCAGATATTATCACATGTTTGAAGTATAGTCTGGCCTTTCCAAGTGGATTCGCAACAAACAGCCGATAGAAAGGGTGTCCTTATGGCCACTTCGGGAGCGCCATTCAATTATAAAGAGTGAATACCAAACAACCGATCTCTTGATGGAACTATTCTGGTGTGGCAAACCTGAATTCAGCTCACTTCGGTACTGTAATTTCAGCTTCGATGCATATTCACTAGACGACCAGATGCATCCAAAATACTGGGTGAGAGGCTGCCTATGATTTGAACAAACACTTGGCTAAGCATGCATGCACTGAATGAATATTGTGTTGGTTTTGCACATTTTGCTCAAAAATGCCATGGATCACTGATCCAACTCCTTCATGGATATACTATACTAGCACCAACTGGTCCAATTCTAACCCACATTCTATATGCCTCGGCGGATCTGAAGTGGTCATACTGAACCTACCTACCTTCCCCTATTTGAAGCCAGCGTTAACAGACAGAAGACAGATATTTAGTTCAGATTGGGTTGGAGCCCGAGGCCTGATACACAGCTGACAAAACGCAACAGTCAGGTCATTACTGGCACAGTGACAACTCTGATTAGTTACGTATTGATCGATGGCCTTTGGAATGTGACCTTGACAATGAAACACACAGAGATTGATCAAGGCGGATGGTGTGAGTTACGTACGTTTTCAAATAGGCACTCGACAAGTGTTGACCAGTGGCAATTACCGGCAGATGGACGCACTGGGTGGTAACTGATATTCACTTTAACGACTGGCGATTTAGGCAAACTTATATTTACCCCTTTCAAGTCAAAGCGGTGGATTTGTGGGGAGCTACAGCTGATGAGGTCCACAGCAGTTCCTGATCAGCCTCATGGTTAACTTGAACAAATAATACTGTTAGAATAATATTATTTGGCGATGACTACTTGGTATTATAAAGCACCTGACTAAATCGCTTTGAAAGGGTGGAAATAGCTCACCATAACGGAACATGTGTAAAGCTGGAGTAGCCGACTGACTGCCGGTATCCGAATGACTAGCATGTCTCAGTTTGTGATTCCACCGAGTTCTTTCTAAGAAAGACCAGTGGTGTCAGCAGCTCAGCTCACATGTGAGGGAAACCCCACCTCGGCTGGTTATTGGAACTAAATTTGCGAGAGCAAGCAATAATAATTCAGGAGTGAATGCACCCCTTATTCGGTGTTTGCTCCTATTGTGTCAACCAAGCAAGAATTTTATGGTTTGGGGACACGTTAATGAAAATCAGGCTTACCAAAACAGTCCACAGTAAGCGCTGCTTGTATGATTTACTCTGTGATCAGATGTTCTAGCGGTGGAGTTCTTTTTGCTACAGAATATACCAATATACAGAATATATCAAAATGATGGGGCTAAAGGGAATCCGTCTCCTCCAATGGAAGTGCCCCATAGAAGGCATATTTTCACAAGTTATATGAAACGATATCGCTGAAAAGATATCTCTTAAGTAAGCATGAATCTGACATAATCGAACATAGTGGCGGTGCAGTAACACAATCCATCAAAAGGGACAAGTCAAAGTGATTCCACCAGTGAATCCTCTTTAAGAAGACAGGTCTTAGGAGGAGTCACATCAGCGAGTGGGATGCACCTTGAGGAGGATGGTTTGAGGAATGAAAGTTATTAAGGACTGTCAAATCCCCGAATGCACAAAATCTGCTGCTGCATCGGTAAAAAAGTTAATAATGATTGGCTGACACCTATTAGGCTGAAAAACGTTTTCTCCCAAGTCCAGCTTAAACACCACGATTGGCTGACCTACCTTGCAGATGGTAGTTTAAGAAAAAACTATTCTATACCTTACCTAATTGAAAGGCACTTTATCATCTTTTTTTTCAAATTTCGACATGATGTGGTTAATTTTGTGTTTTTTGCACGTTTGGGAATCGTGAGATGGATGCCACGCAATTGGTCACGTGACCACTACCAGTTTTTTCATGACATCACATGGTGCTTTACTGCATTTGAGCGCACTAAGTAAATGAATTAAACTAGTCAACTGATTCAACACGCGATGAGTTCGTCTGGACATTCGTCTGTTTGTGAGTAGTTAGATGGTTTCTGCCATCCTTTTGAAGCATTTAGGAGTAGGTTTTAACTGCTATCAGCGTGGGTTGCAGGACGCCTCATTTGCATCATGCTGTAGCCATCCAGAAGTTCTTCACTTTCTCGTGCCCTCCTTCTAACGTCATCCAGTCGTGCAGATTAAACTAAACTATTTGGACAGTTAACTCTTTTTTCGGTGCTGGGTAAAAATGCTTGAGAAATGATATATCATTACTACCCCTACCACTACCCCACTACTACCCCTTATCATATTCATCTGTACTACTGTTGTAGAAGGGATTTTGAGAGGGGATTTGTTTAGAATTCTGCCTAAGCTGTCTCGAAGAATTTCCTGGCGTTATTGATTAGAGTGATTCAAGCAATCACCTATGGTGAAATGATGTGCAATGCAGTACCGTCTTACGGCAAAGTGCAGAAATGTTTTGCGACTATCATCTGGTCATACTATTCTCAACAAAATCGACCTTATAAAGGGATAACGTAAAGCTTATTTACGGCAGCAACTGGTTGTTTCACACTCATCAGGCTTTATAAACAGCGCACTGGTACTCGACTGTCAAAAAAGTTACTCCTAGAAGACTCACCGAAAAAACAGAGACGGCGTTGATGGGTCTGAAATACGCTTGCATCTTTTTCCTGACCTGTGAAATTACCGGCAAATAAAAGAAGTAGTAGATGAAGATGAACAGTGGCACTGACATCGTTTGTAAGTATAGCCTAGAACATCCCTTACTCGGCACAAAAACTGTCACACTGCACACAAAAGCTCAACCGACTCGTGTCAACGGCATCTTTACCAGATCACTATTTACAGGCTATGACGGAGTTGTGAAGTAAACCAACTAGTCCGGTTTTTGTACTCGAATGTACACTGTGGGAAGGGTGGGACATGGTTTTATAGTCCAGGTCTTAAGGGATAAGACAAATCATGATGGGCGTCCAGTGAAGGCTGTGCGTCGTCAGGTGCCAGTATCCCCGACAGCCAAGCCATGGCTGATATGCCTGAACTCGCCAGTATCTGGTTGAATCTAAAAGAAGAAGGGGCTTTGGTATGGGTCCATTTCTCGAAGTCCTCCTTCGGTTAGACAGGATCAAAGAGCTGAAAAAAGGTAGAAGGATTTTTGACATGATCCCTGATAACCAAAGGATACAAACTACCAAGTCCGCAGGCCTTACTAAAGATAAACTTTTCAGTTTGTTGTAAACGTCGCTGATGAATAGCACACTGTTAACCATACCGTCTTTAACAGCAAACCACCGGTTTAGTAGATCACCATCCGTCTTCTACTTTACTTATGTGTTTTCTGACACAATGAAATTTTATGCCGCATCTGGATATGTGTAGTACTTGACTGCAAGCTCCAAAATGGTGTTTTTTGTTATGTTTTGTTATTATTTTCTAAGGAGCAACATTTAAACGCACTCTCATGGTCCTCCAGAATATTGAGGTGTAGAGTAAGCTTGATGGGACAAACACAAGTAATGCTAAAGAAAATTCAGCCTTGACAACATGTCGCTCATTCCTGATGGGAGAGCTAGTTTGATTTCCTATTCTGCATCTGATCCAGTAGATTTAAATATGATGTAGCTCAGCGCAATTGGATCCTCTGATCAAAACATACCCTACTGGGTTGTGCAGTCGGGTTGTAGATATCCCATAACACCACAAGTTGGCAAAATACTGCGCGCTACGTGATTATCAGGTTTTACCTCTAAATTGACGTATGAGCTTGTCCGGTAGATGACTAAGTATAAGGAATTCCATCGAATGTTACTACGAATTGTTGTTGTACAGTCATTTGTCTTACGTTACTGCCAACTGTCAGTCAGTAAGGAATTTCCAATACTTTCGTGCCAGCATTAAATTTTGTGCACAACTCAAGAAGCACATTTTGGAAATAGGATCCCTGCAACCACTTGGCTCACGCATGGTTTGATTAGAGGATAATATATAAAAAATTCGTCAAGGTCCACAGATTAGAGTATAAGCTAGATTGCACGCCGCTGAAATGCATGAGAGTTCGTTTGAACTCAGAACCAATATATCTGCCTTTGGTTTTAAGAAGTGTTCATCGTGGGAATTTGTTTATTGATTTGATAGTCATTTGATTGTTTTTGTAACTGTTTAGACTACTGTAGAGCTGAATTACAGCAAGCCAAACTGCAGTAGGCCCCACTATATGTCTGTCCATCGATTAACTGATCAGTAGATACCGCAATTAAGTTTTGTATGGATGAAGTGCGTTTTATTCGAATAACAACATACTTTTGATTTCTGTTGATATAAACAGTTCATAGTCATCACAATCATAATCACCCTCTTTTTCATCACCACTGTCATCACTGTCATCATCATCTTCGCCATATTCATCCTCATCTTCGTTGCCACCATCCTTACCCTCATCTTCGTCGTCACTGACATCACTGTCATCAGCCTCATCTTCTTCCTCATCTTTGTCATCATCATCATCATCATCGTCACCACGAACCCACCTATCACACAACAATGGGGAAAAAGTCCCCAGTGAAAGGTGAAAAAAGTAACAGGGCCCGACTTTGTGCATCCCTATGTCCATAAAGAACAACTTAAGAACAGCACTGCATTAAGCGCACGTCAAAGGAAACTTGGAATAAGGCAAATAATCCGTTACAGTAGCCTCCGGACTAAAAATGGCATGCTCAACATCACAATCTTTTGCATGTCATGTCCTTGAAGGTTGCTAACTCTGCAAGGAGAATCACGAGGACATCAGACAGGAAGGTACGATTTGTCCGCAGCGCACGAAATAACGGCAGTTGCTTCCAGTTTCTGAATGATTGTTTTGAAACCGGAGATAAAAGGTCAAATTGGATACTCCATTCCATACCGGTTTGATTTTCTTCTGTATTTAGCTCCTGTATACGCGTTTCTGTCCAGAGATGCACGTTGCATAGCAAGAAGCCCGTCAGTTGGTTGACGTTGATTTACACACACGGTCTAGCTCCTTCTTGCGGTGGTTTGTGTGGTAACTAGATCTAATAGGCCGAGGCAGTTCATAAACACAATCGCGCTGCGCACGCTTTCATGATGGACCGACGCTCTGTGTTGGAAAGTCAGAGGAACGCCTCTGATTGTGTCTCCTGTTCACACGGCAGATAGTGTTTGTTCACGGCCTGGTCGAATGTTCGTCACTTTTTCCAGTTGAGTTGCACTTATTCACAGGTGGACCTCTTTGGGTGGCTGTGAGATATTCTGTTCGCTTGAAGTTGGTCTAACTTTGCTTTTCGATCGGTTGTCGTCTTCTGGTCTGCTTGGCCTCTGTTTTGAGACATTTGTCCGACGGCTGCTGATTTTGACTCTATTCCGCACTTACACTGCGCCGACTCATTCTTTACAACTGGAGCTTCGAGAATGCTGATTATTATATAACAGGTAGTTAGTTCAATGAAATCCAGCGTGTTTTACTTGGCAGAGCAACATCGATTGTCATGAGCGGATTGGATGGCCCTTTAAGACAGCAAATCTTTCTGGATTTATGTGACTGACTGTCGGTAGAAGACAAAATGACGGCCATAAGCCGGCAGCTTTAAGAAAGATGACAGAAAATGAATGATCACTGATGCACATTGAGGGACACATTCCACTCGGCAAATTATAATGGCTTGGTCTTGCAGAGCGAGCGTAAACGTGACATGTAGATGAGATGGTTCTGTCTGCTGCGCCAGGCCTACAGTAGCGCAAAGATATAGGCGGAAAATATGTGGCTTGGTAGAGACGCACTCGGAGATAAGAAACTCTGAGCGTTGTTAGAGTGAACCACTTTCGAGTAAAAGTTTCACATTAGTCCTTTGGCTCGGCTAAAACGCTGCAGTGCATGGGTATAAATTAAGGCAAAATGCACTATTGCCTCGAAATCCATCTGAGACTGTGCGAAAGTGTTTATTCATTTCGCAAGCCTATGGCTCCCGACAGCTTTGTTTATTGTTTCATTAGAGCGCTATTTTTTTAAGGATCATTCCGGATGCATGGACGAAAATAACCGATGTCTTCTATTAAGGTGGCTGTTAATTTTATTGATGACGATGAACACGCCAACGATTGTGAAGACGACAAAATATGCCAAAGTTATTATATATTCGATGGGATGATGTCTGGGTTTGCGCGAGAATCAAAGAGGCCTGGGTGAAAGAATGCACCAACAAAGTATTGCACAAAATGAATCTACTTTGGAAGACAACCTTGGATCAGCTTTCGTAGAACCTGCATATTCTCACTGGGTTGATATAGAGTAGCGGATCTGAAAGTCTTTGTTCTAGTGTTTAATTTTTCAGTTTTTGGAGCTGGAGAAAACCAGCTGAGATAAAAATTCGGATCTTTTCCTGCAGGAAGCATATTTTTCAAAACACTTTCGATGTGAATCCAGACAAAAGCTGCTGGCAGAATAAAATATCTGGGGATAAAACAACACAGACTGCACCTGCTGCCCCACGACCAAAAGAGGGTCGGACTAAAGACTGCCTACTCTGTCCATCTCATCCTGTGCTTATTAATTTTGCTGAGTTCCTGGGTTACATTCTAGTGGCTGGAAGACACAAAGGTTTTTCGAATGAAAGCTTAGACATAATCATGTTGGCTGGTGAAAGGTTGCGTTCAACACATGGCTAGGCTAATTTGGCTTCACTTGGAAACTTAGTGAATGTTGACACTTTGTCAGGAATCGGCTGCGCCTCCGGCGTGATGCCATTCACGAAGCCTCCGAGTGCTGGGGATATCAGAATCATTTAATGTTCACAATCTTAGACGAAAACTTTGCGTTCACAAGCGCCTTGAAAGTACATTTCATTTTCTGTGCTTTAACAATAGCACTCGTACCGGCGTACCAAATAACAAGCCTATGTACTACATGTGTTTGGTGCAGTTTTGCTAGAGTTTTAAAATGTTCTCACCTTGCGTTTGTTCTAAATATCTGAAATAAGACGAATTCTTATAGCCCAGTGCCGAGCACAATTTGGCATGGATCTATATGTTTATCCAGTAGAGGGAGGAGACACACTTCACTGAATTATCGCCAAATATCCAAAAGACACACTTATCGGCGAAATGAGAGTGTAAGCGATACAGCTGACGTCTGGACTCAGTGTGGGCTTGTAAGTAAAAATACAGAACACAAAATTGACGCAACTTTGGAACTGCGTCGACGAACCCCAAGGAGGATAAAACTGTCGGAGTGTTTTCCGCAGTCTTATGAGTATTGTGTGGAAACCAAAATAAAAGTGCTGTCTTTTCCTTCTTGTGTGAAAGATTAGTAACGGTGTAATTGAATAAAGTGAACTCTACAAGGCTGACAAAAACCATACACTTAACTGGGGTTAAAAGAGAGTTTCGGAGTAACAAAATTGGCTCCAACGACATCCTGTTATGACGGATTCGTGATGCACAACAACTTCGATGGATGAGTTCAAAGTGCTTGAAATATTGGTCCAGGTTGGTACATAGCAGAAGGCTCTTACCGACTGGTGACTTAGGTCATGTATTGTGGCAAGCACTTCCAGAAATACATGACTCCTCAGTTGGATAAGGAAACGCAATTATTCGAATCAACTGAGTAATGTTCTTCACTCTATTGGCTAGGAACTCAGCCTGGTGGAAGTCTTGTGCTGTTTCACGTGCTTTGAGTACATACCAGCCGACCGCCACATGTAACCATCACTTACTATGTTACACAACTGAAGCGGTTTTTAGTACTCCATTCATTGTCAGGAATTACACCGAGCCATCATCGTGCATCACGCGGTTTAACACAAGTTTAAATGCCTATTACCTTTCAACAAGATGCTCAGAGCTGCTAAAATGTGGGTTTGTTGCCTGAATGCCCCTGACTGGAGGGTGTACATTCCGGTAGTGCCATTGTAACATACAGTCTTATGCAAGCTGCCTAACTGGCTTACAGATAGCAGCAGCTACGGTCAAGTTACTTTAAAATTCTAAAATTTTTATCAGTTTACTCTTTTGTCTCCATAAGTACAAGAGGTATATAGGTGGCTCTGAAGGTAGGTATGCAAATGCATTGTACTTATTAGTTTTACACCTTTTGAGGCAAATTTACACGCATATCTGTGGCGATGTTTGCTTGTGTCACATGAATTCTTGCACGTGACAAACACATTTACCCCGGCTTTCGCACCACTGTCAAGTTTATTTATCAAATTTTTGTACTTTTATTGACTCAAGGAGGCTGTCTTATGGAGTGTTGACGTTACATAGGAATGCTTTTTTTACGCTGGCTTCCATTGGAACTTTGAGGTTCGCATAACCAGTTACAACTAGCTGGGTAAAATTGCACTGGAGACTGGTACATAACGCACCTTAAATTGTTGCCGATTTTTTGTGTAATTAGCCTTTGGGTGACCAGACTCGCTCTGTCTTTCTGTGTAAATTGTGTCTGTCTCATATCTTCATAAATACCCCTTTTCTTGAAGAACACACTGCTGAGACTAGGCCGTCATATGTCGCATCCAGCAACTACGAGCACTGAATTTAGGCCTTTTCATACGGTTTGCAGGGTAAAATGAGTTCGGTATGAGTTATTTCACTCAACTGTTTTCTACTTGGTGGTCATGGCTCCTTAAAAGTCTACGTTTTTGCTTGGCCTATGGGATCTAACATATGACAGACCTGAGGGTATTTTGCGTGTTTTGAATCGCATCCCGTCCTTAAAGAAACGCAAATATATGAATTAGCAATCTGTAAATTATTTTGTGCGACAGTGGGTTTAGGTACACGGGGCAATTTAATGCGGGTGTCCAGGTTTGGGTAGCATTACTGAGGGCCGATAGGTCATTACAGTTTTAAAAAACCTTTTTCCGAGTGCAATGAAAGGTTGTTCGAAAGAAACGAGAGTCATTTATGCAACCGTTTATCTAACCGGTTATGGAAGGTGGTTTTTGTCCGCTGGAAATATATCAAATTAGACCTGTTGCTTTTTAACATGAATAGACTAAAATCAGCACATGAAACAATGATTGGAAGCCATGCAATGGAAGTTTGTCTCTTAGATTTGCTGTTGTGTTGAAAAAGGTGTAAATCGAGCAATGCACGTTGGAGCAAAGCTTTTGAATTGACTCTCGATATCTGTTTTGGCGTCTGGTCAGTTGGCATGTTGCTTCAGTAATATGAGGGTAAAAGATCCGGTGCCACGTACACGTTCATAGTTACGAAATCTATCACCTTCATTTACCTCGACATTTTTTGCAGCGGCACAAGAAGATATTTGGCGGCATAAATCGAAACCAAAAAGTAGTTCTGGAGGTATTGTAGAAAAAGCCCCCAGATTACAAAGCGGAACTAATGAGTTCTGATCGAAGCAGTCTCTGTGAAGCCTTCTGCAGATATGTCGTTCGTCTCCCACCGTGTGGCGTACTTTGGCCATTTTAAATGAATGATCCTTCATACTTTGTTCTTCAAGTCTATCACACCAATGGCCAGCCAAACCTAATTTGAGGGCCAAAATTTAATTTCCTAACCAAGCTATCGCTGCCACAACTCCGGTAGGAAGCTTCTAGGAATGCTCTGAGAGGAATGGTTTTGGTGCTACACTATATTTGGCACGATGTTGCGTCAGTTTTGCACGACACTAACAGTGCTGCAATTTATCTATTACAAATAGTCAAGTGATCCATGATAGGCCTTAGCATACAGTTCTCTGTTCAGCTGGGTCGATAAATTATCCAAAACCGTTCACTCAGAAAATCACACATTAATTCTAACTTCACGTTATCAGTAGAATTCGGTGCACAATTTGCACTCCCACAACAATCGTCCTTTTGCTTTCGCTCATACAGCTTCCGAGTATCTTTAGTTTGCACTTATTCGCCGTCCTATTTCTTTTCACTAAAGTTATAAACCTCTTTTTTTTATAAATTTGCATATCTTATCACATCAAGAACTCGATCCCACATTTTCATTTCAAAACGATGTTCAATGAAGTATTAAAAATGCGCCATATTGAGTCCGGGATTTTGATAAGCTTCAGCAAATTGAGGTATTCTAATGAAGCATGACAATGGCGATAGACTTAAGTGAAAGGAATTGTTAACTATTTCCTTTTCATTGCAGCCACTTCGTGTAGTACCATCCGACAAAATTAACTTAGACACAATTTGGTTGGTAGCAGAAGTACAGTGAGTTCACACAATCAGTGATTCACCGTCAGTAAAGATGAGGAACTCACATCACTTCGAAGCACATCTGCGTTCAGCGCACACGAACGTCTTAAGTTTGAGACAAAAGGATCGCTTTTCCAGACAGAACTTGCTCGATGATGAGGGCAACTTCTTGAATGTTTGCGTCTAGCGGTATGCAACAGGTTGTTTCGAGTAGCTACAAGTCTTTGCATTTAACAGCGTTCTTTGTGAGGAGACGCAAGCAAATTATGAAAAAATATACCTGGCGCATTCCAAAACCACATAGATAAAGCCTTCACCAGATTGTGAGGTACTCCTAAAAGCTACGTTTGGAATGAGGGTCAAATGTGGACGACAAACTGTCGTTACTGTGAACTATGCATTCCGCAGAAGATCATACCACCTCTGTGTTCGGTGCAGGTGGCGTGTTAACGGAGGTACTGATTTTGTCCGCTTTCCGTCCCTACGAAGCCACTACAAACCTTAATTTAACACGGAGACATTAACTTCCCAATTTTGCGTGAAAGCTCAAACTGATGCTTGCAATTATTGGCCACTAGAGCAGGAAGGTTCTTGGTATTCCTTGGGATCAAAGATGTTGTGAAATGTAGGTAGATCAGGTGCACTACATGGTTGTGGTCTGAAAGTTTATTCGATAATGGGATGAGTTATCCCAAACTACACCAAACGATTTATTTATAGTTTTCAAAGCAAGCTTACAGAATTACTGTTGATTAATAAGGTCATTTTGCTGTTTATTTGGCGTTTCCATCTCGCTTTCAAAGCTAAATTTTATTATCACGTGAAATGTGGTAACTGAAAATAGAGGAGAACAAATTCTAGAAAACCATTAAATCTTGCGTACTCATCCTGACAATAACTGGAAAAACTGGCCATCATTCAAGGTTAAATTTATGCTGTAGGTTAGCATATTTTATGGCCACATGTAAAACTTCGTACTCCATGTCAATAGCTCTCCTTCAAATCACGAGATAACGCTTTTGCATGCCACTACCATCAATTGTCACGAGGGGAAAATGTCTGGGGCAAAAAAATGTTTATGCCGGTAGTGGAAAACCTTTGACACTGTTGTTAGGTTGAGTTTTTATAGTTTTTCACCTTGTGTTTGGGAACCGTTATGCGGATCTTGGCATTTCTTTATCCCCTTTGGGCATTGTGTGGGGGATGTTCGAGTTTGCGGCCATTCTTGATGGAAAAAAGATATCTCAGAAAATAGAATTCGCAGCGTGCTATGAAGACGCAGAATGAATCCCGAGGAGAAAAATCTTATCAAAACCTTGTTATCAAATTTCTTGGCGTTTTGGCGTTTTGTAGTTTGTTGGAGGAATTAATTTCTGCAACCTAAACTTAGAGTGTGAATTTTTCCAGTGAAATACCCGAGTGTCTATTCCAAGTTAGCATTCTTTCGATGTACAGAGCAGATGAATTACAACACCCTCTGGTTGTAAAAACTGGTTTACCTTGAACTGACTTCATATCCACTCACCGCCTGTGTAGTGCACCTGCGATCTGTTTGTTGTCTTTGTATGATTGATCGCCGACGACTTAAAATGGGTTACATCCCTACGCTCTACCAATGAGTTTAGAATGCTGAAACGTCCATCGTATTCGGGTAGGTCCGCATGTGTTCGATTTCACCCTTTTGAAGTTGAGCTGCCGTGCATAACTTTGAAAAATTTTAAGTAATCGACAACATACCCAGGTACGTAGTCATAGGTTGTCTTGTTAGCCATGTTGACAGTTACATTTTTGTCAATCCGAAACGACGTGAATGAGTCCCTAACGTAATGGAATTAAATCTTAGAAGATGCTATAAAGGGAAAATAATGTTGAGGTAGACAATCCGTAATATAATCGTACGTCGGTGACGTCATGTCACCGGTTATTGAGTTTAGTCAAGCACATGGAGGGTCAGTTACATGTAGCTGTGATTTCGCAAATTCTTGCACTTGGAAATTGTCCTTTGAACATGACAATTGGGTCGAGTTGGCCAATCACGTAAGATCTGTATTCGGAGTGAGAATTTTTGGCCCGTAACCAAACATTTCGAGAAGTGGTGTTTGTTAGTTCGAATGCCCTTCTTTAACCGCTCAAAGCCATATGCCGGTTGGCAATTGTGAGATAATCGTGCCTTGGTGGTTATGAGCAGTAATGAGGTCGGCCAATCAAGAGGCCGCAGAAACGCTCCTAACTCAATCAACCATACGAAGGTGGTAGAGGAAGGATAGCTATTTAAGCATGTTTTTGTGTTTAAGTATAAAGGTCAACACAAACCCCAAAGCAGACCGGGCTAAAATGCGCAGAAGTTTTGTTCGACAGTCTGGCTTAATTCTCACAGGAGTTCACTGTTTGTGTACACATTCATTGTCGCCTGGCGGTATTCCAAATTTTCGCACGGTTCAACCAAAAACCAAGTGTAAATAAAGTATTCGGTCTACGGAGTCACCACTGAGCTTTTAGGTTGCTTTCCTTTTTTCTATGTGACTGCTGTTATGGAGAATCGCGGCTTGAAATAAAACTCTTATAGGAAATGGTGGAAGTAATTCAGACGAGAGTTACTAATAATTCGTTTTTTGTCGCGGAGTAAAATGCTTGGTAGAAGATGATTTGTCAGCGTACGTTTCTCCAGATGTGGCAACCTTCCTACTGTAAAGGTCTCTAGTCCTGCTACACACTTCGCATGGCTTTCATACAAATTAAACCTTTCCACATAGTCCTGTTTGTAAGATAATTCCAGCAGAGACTTCTGCAGAAAAAGGGGAGAAACGGTAGAATATACACTACAGAGAATCAATGCAGGCTCCTTATTTTGTTCAACATAACCGTGTTCACTATTCCTAATCTAATAATTAGCTTTCAAATCCAGGTATGATTCTTTGTCTTTAATTTACTCGAATTTATTTCAAACCAAGCGGCCGATTAAGAGAAAAAGTACGAAGACAAATCTTTAAACTGAAATTCATATCTAGACCTGCCACACCACCATCAAGTGGAAAAAAACTTAGTGTCCCCATCTCCGAACGAACTGGCCCCAAACACGAGATACGACGTTTAACCACTTATTACTTCGGGAGTTCTCAAGCGATGAGTCACTGAATGGGTGTGGTGAACTTGAATTGAGTACATTCAGTTTAATAATACCATTAAACAAGGGATTAAGCTGCTAAAACCAGTGTAATGTGCGAATGAATTTAGTTCACGAGTTGCGTACAATTTGGGTTCAAGCAAAACATACAATTGATGGAAATTTGTGGACTGTGCCTACCTGATGAGCTTCAAGAGAGGCAAAGCAGGACATAGATTGAATAGGGGTTTTCAACAACCTTATAAGTAGTTTTCTCCAAGAAACTACAATATAATACCTTCACTATCGTCCTGAGTGAAACATGATGTGGCCTTGGTGTAGCACACTCGGTTGACGAATATCACAATCGAAAGATTTATCTTGGCTTCATTTGAGTCTTCCGTCAAAACAGAATTGGTGGCAAATGAGCGTAGTTTGAAAATCAGGGCAAATTTTACTGGGTTTTGTTACCAGTTGTATTATAGAAGCCTACATATTGGATAATGAATGTTACTGTTGAGTCTTGCGCACCCTGTGTTTGAAAGCATTCGACGAGACTACTTGAGCTCAGACAACGAAAATGCGGTTAATATGTTCCTCTTCGTCTATTTATTCAATAGCTTCTCCTAACTGGAATTCAAAAACCGTGAAGTTGTTCAGAGATACAAGGTGGTATTCAGGGAATTAATTCATCACGAAGTTGAGCAACAATGTCTTAAGTAGACCATGTGGCTGATTGTTCTATAGGATTCATGTCCGAATGTAGGAAGTTTCTTCCGCAGTTACGTAGGGACTTTCTTTCAATTGTGGGTACACGTTTTAAGCGCTTTCAGACACGGGATTAAAAACCTCTTTTTCGAAACCACTGAGTGAATTCCCTGAGTATCTACCACAGAGAATGATTAGTCGGTTTCGTTGTCTATGATCTCATGAGGGACATCATCTCACATCTAGTAATGTCTACTTTGCAGTGTACCTTTTGGCTAAGTTGGTTATGATTTTAGAAAAATCACACAAGTCCCATTACTCAAGTGAGCAATAAAGATCAGTTTGAATGTCTAGAATGTTCGCAGCTTAAACAATACCACAAACGGGCGGATCCTGTTTGTGTAATTTGACCACTGTTTGAAGTTATCCAGATGCATTTCTTGTGATGCGTCTTTTCCGGCGAATTTCTTAAGAGCTACTTTAAGCCGCTTTAGCGGTGGGGCTTGAGGACTTGTTTCAATGATCATCCCCTGAGGACTACAGTGTTCATCAGACCGTGGTATCAAAAGTAGATCACTCATTGACCAGCCCGAAAAAAACTTTCCAATCCTCCAGCAAAATAAAGCAAGTTCACAATCGATCATACCACATAGTACAGTCGACTGAATGCACAACCCAACCAAATCAACAGTCAGAGGACGAAGCCGGCGAAAGGAAATTTCTTCGTGCAGTGTAGAGCACACAATTTTGAGAAATAGAATTTCAGTCAGCTGATCAAACGTACTTTTGTTTATTTCTCTAAAGAGTTAAAATTATACGTATATAACAAGGTTACAGAGTTTGGCAAAAGCTGTCAAGCCAGCACATTCATTTTCCAGAATTCAAATATATCAAAAGCTCAACTGTGTGCAATTATCATTTAAATAGATCACCTCTGACTTTGCGCGGAACTGCATGCCTTACTGGAATGTACCTGGTATGGCACTCGTTGAAAGTTTTCAGAAAATCTGCCGGTATACGGAAATAACCACAGCTGCCTTAGAATAATTTACTGGCCCACATTTGTGATGCAGAAATCGGGTTCGAGCAGAGCAACTATAACAAGGTGAACGGGCTGTGGAATGCATAAAGTCGGAATGCTCCAGCTTGGTGCAACATTCTTTCACCATAGTTTTGTAAATCCTAAGCAACAGTGCTATTCTGCTGGGGGATATGGATTTTCAACCGCAGTACTGGTGTCCATATGCTTCCTTGTAACTCTGGAAAACGTCATATTTTCGTTTATGACACGACATGGTTAAGGTTTTCGTTCACTTTATGGGCAGGCTAATCGTATAGTAAAATGAGTGATCCATCCTCTGCGTTAGGTGTTCACAAGGGATGACACCAAATCCGATCTTGCCAGATTAGACCTTTATATCCTATCAGCGATTTCGTCTTACGCTTCCATGGGCCTGACCTTTATACGCAGTGCTGCAGAACTAATGCGAAGGATCACATAGAACGTAACTAACTGAGTTTGGGCGGTAATGTTCAGACGATGACAGACGCTTTGTTGGCAATCATTTCTTCCAGATGAAAGTTGTACCGACCAATGACACTGGAAGACTTCCCACGGTTTTCGACCACCAAAAGCCTCATCTAAGATAGAGAGCGTTGGTTTCGCTCATTCCGTGATCAAAGTTGTTTCTTTTATGCGTTGTACCTCATCTAATGCATTGAACGCCTCTCCGAATTCCCGCTCCAAAGACAGTTGTTTTGGTATAACCATTTTTCTTACTACAGTTAAATTCATTTGGTGTTATTATATCTGTGAAAGAGGGAGGCTGGAAAAAATCAAACCCCAGTGCTACGTGCAGGGAATTTGAGAACGAACCTGGATCCTGAATCAATAAAACACTTAGAGTTTCCGGGGTGCATCGGACTATAGGGAATATACCGACTGAAAACCTATTTTCGACTAGTTCTCTCAGTGTGCGCTCTGAAATCGCCTAATTTTATTCATTTCGAGAAAATCTGGCGTGAACATAGCATACGCCCTTCATTGTCACAACGTCTCCGTTGTTCCATATCCCCACAAAGATTTGATGTGTCCTTGAACACGTTTACAGCATACCATTCCAAGTATCAAGGGGGTATGTGATTTCTGCTTTTCCACCAGGTGCACGTGATAATCGTGATTTAACCTAAAGGGACCACTGAAAAACATTGCCGGCCAAATTAGACAAGGAATAACTCCTCGCGAAATTATGAAGTTTCTGGAAACTTTACCACCACCGTTTCCTGAGCAAGATGCTCCGAAAACATTCGTGCAGGACCACTTGTTTTGAAAAGAAGGCCTTAAATTCTCGTGCACAGTGCTTTCATTAGGTAATTATTGAATCATGTGTGAACCAGGTTTTGTTTGTAAAAATCGCTATGCCTTAAGTTTGCTTCAAACAGTTACTATAAGAGCAAACCGCAGATATTCCCATAACCATCCTTGAGGCTGTTATAAAACCTGGATAGCCCACTAACTGTCCCTATTATCTTGCAACGAATGTTGATGTTCAAGTAGAGAATACGTTTTATAGGTAGTTAGCGATTAAAACAACCTAGTCAGCTCCAAGGATGGGGGAACATTCAGAATGTGTTTTCAAAGATTTTTCGTCGACCATATGGACAGTAGTAGAATTTCACTACGGTATCTCGAGTAGTATTCCAACTGGAAACTGATCAGGCAAGGATATTATAAAAGAGAAATTCAGGTGCATTTCTAACGAATGTTTCATCAGTACCAACTTAATGTGTGGTGTACATCTAAAGTCCTTCATCCATGTATCAAATCCTCACCAGTGAATGCAGTCAGCTTGACGCATGATCCACTTAAGATTTATCAAAAGATGTTTGAGACAGTCGGTTGTGGGGATTTCGGGTACATTCATATGTCAATAATGAATAGCGTCACTGGATAACGGTAGTCCTTTTTTGTCATAAGTTCTATGTCAGGGATAAGTTTCACTATGTTGAACGCATGTAGCTTTTGTTATCATTCCGGATCACCTTGGTCCAACCAGCCCAATCGAAATCAGGAAGTATCAAATTCATTGTATGAAAAGCAGCAGACATTGACAGTGTTTTGCCGAAGTAGAAGAATATTTGAATTGGCTTAGATATTGCTTTGCTTTATGTAGGGCAGTTTGCACTGAAGTAAAGATAACTAGCTAATGAAATAAATTTCATTGACCCGTCACAGAATTCAATTACCTAATTTAGAAAAATCTCATTAGACACGATGAAACAAAACATTAAGTTGAAAAAAGACCTGATTCCTCTTCTGCGCGCAACACTAGCGTATTTGTAGATATCACTTTAGCATATTGTTTGTCCGCCGCAAAATGGTTTGCGCCGTCAGCTGAGATAAGCCAATTTTCTTTGCTCGTAGCTCTTGGGTTTTAACGCTGTTGAATTGTAGGTTAGATGTTCACAATGCTTATCAACGACGTAACACTGATGGGTAAACAGTTGCCGAATGACTGTTAAGCAATAAGTAAACGCAACGGGTCTATGGTGTTGAAGATCAGACGTTGCTTGTCTGTGCATATCAACCGAGGTCGTTCGTGGTTCGATGGGACAGATAAAATGGCAGGTGATGCGCTACAAGTAAGATGGAAGCTGATTTGTGGAAATGAAATGTACTACATTTGTTGCAAAGAAACAATACAGAGACTGGGAACAATCAGCAGCCAGATAAAAACCATAATGAATAGCGCTCATGCCTTCACGGTTTAAAAGACTCCATGTAATCAACGACAGACCATTTTTCATGGTTACAGCACTACTTGGTAGAGTAATAATCGGTGGGTTACTGGTTCCATCTTGGTTGGGGAACACAGGGCCAGTCTAACAATGGGCACTGTACCTCAAAACCCTTTATGATGTTTTGACCAGTTATACTTTAAGTTACTCGTTTTAACACCCTATCCTCCCAACTTCTTTGGATCTACACGAAGTGTAGAGTGGATACCGTGTTTAAACTGTATTGTCTGCATGAACGTGCATACGTCAATTCCGGATGCCAGTTTCGTGAGTTTATCTCGAGTGTTGTAACCGGTGGAATTCCCTTTATATCAGACTTTACCCGAAAACTTCAGCTTTCTAAAAATAAATTTTACGCACCAGATCCGGAGGACTTCCGTAGAAACTGCATATTAAATCGATTAGGTATCCAAACATCTTGTCTATAGTATCAGGATTTCACTCTCGTGACCAGTAAAGATTGCATGATGGCCAGATACACTTTCATATTAATAAATGTGCAAAAATGTGGTTTCATTCCGGAGCGATGCCAAAGGCGGCCGAATGGTGAATTGCTGAATTG
>SJOL01002380.1:47117-147094 GCA_004794785.1 Opisthorchis felineus
AAACCTAATTGGATGTTGTTTTGCAGTCAAAACCAGCAGCACATCCGCTCGAAAGCCAGGCACCACCGACCACTCTCTCACTCTGGCGTAAGCACACGACTGAAATCAAGAATTTGTCTGAGATACATGAAATCATTAAAAAAACCTACAAAACAGAACCTCCATGTCTGGTAGTATCACACGCCTTAGTTCTTTCCAGCGAATACCTCTTGTAAATAACGTCCTTTAGAGATAATTCTGAACTAGGTTTTCAACACTCAAATTATGACCGAAGCGGGGAGGCACAAATTTTCTGGACCTACTTGAAATGTGTAAGTGGAGTTACGTTTGATTCCTTAGCCGGCCAGAGAAAGTCAGGTTAATTCGGGCCGACCAAGCTCACAAGCATTTTACTAGGCACACTAAGAACACTTTCTATTCAAGATTCCAATATGCATGTTACTTAGGTCAGGTTACTCAGTCTGTATTCAGGCTTTCGTAAATCAATGTTACCTTGACTAATCGCGGTCCTCCAAGACTGCAGATGACATAGATCCTTTGGTCGATCGACTACCAGTTGTCACGTGATGCGAAAAATTTGTTACTCGAAGCAGCCCGATGAGTAGTGCATTACTATTTTCAGCGTTTTTATTTAGCAATGGCTGAGTGGCATGTTGCCACCAAACTGTTTGTAGTTTACGATTGCACGAAGCTAATTGTTTCAGTGTATCCTCGTTTCTTTTGACTTGACGCGGTTGTTCCTGAAGGGAGTGGTGGTGGTGGTGCAAAATACGTCAATCGGGAGTGTTTCCATAGACTAACGAAAGTCTTCAAGAAATGTAAATTTTTCTGTGAAGGCAAGTGTAGCAGTTCATGAACGTTATTTTCCAGGATTACTTCTACATTCAGAATACACTGTTCTGTATTCTTATGATACATTTTAGGGATTCTTGGGTCCACGAAAGAAGTCCACCTCCAATAACGTAGCAGAAGGTCATTGTGATACGAACATGTGTTGCGGACATTTCCCTGTTCCCTCAACCAACGTCACTTAACTTGTCACACACAGTATCACAAAGATGTACAAACGCTTAGTCCAACGATTGTTGTCTGTGTACTATTACTGCAAACCGCTGTGTAGGAATTTCCACGGAGCACAAAGAACGCACTACTAGGATGTTAGAGGCTACTTGTTGAACACTGAAAAAGAGCTATTTTTGCATTTTTTTAGGAAGCCGAACTTCAGCACGATTTCACAAGACAGGGAGATAAAATAGTCTTATGAATTTACAAAGCCCGCACAGCCTTGGTGGGAAAGAAGAGTGCAATCATACGGTTCTTCTAACAGTAAGATTGTGCAATTTAATTTCTGCATTCGAAGTGAAACTTTGATGAGACGGCCTTATTGATTTGGGTTAAAGCGTATCGGAAGTTTACCTGTGCTGGATTGTTTGAAAAACTAGTCATGATGTTGTGAGGCTAATGATGTCAAAGTAACATTAGCCCAAAAACGTATCGTCTACCTTTTACCACTGGTGAAGTTAGAAATAAGCGACAGCGGAAACAGAAAACCCTCACAGGTAATTTCATCCGTTGACGTCACACAATCAAATAACGAAAATGAATCTTGATTTCGGGTGAATAGTATCGCATAGAATGCTGTCGGCCAGTGAGCAAACTCGTTCAAACCGACAGATTTGATAACTGTTTCCAGACCATTGTAGGCGTTTTGTAGTTTGGCTGGTATTTTTCAAAACGGGACATCACTCTTAAGGTTGCTGTAAACGTTCCGGCAGACGACGACTGGTTTTGCCTTTCTTGTGACTCATCAAGTGGGTGCAGTTTCCGCGTTTCCATCAAGCCTAGGATCTAATGAACCCAAATTGAAAGAAATTCTCCCAATACACTCATTTGCATATCAATTCAGTCTTAACGGAGACTTATCTGAATCCCAGCTCAATCTCTCGTTTATAATGTTCTGCCACAGCTGATTGCGCACGATACCTAAGATGTTTAAATGCGTTGTCTAGACAGAACAAACTGATTATAAATTTGCTGACTTCGAAAACCCACAGCTTGTTTTGCCCTTCAAGAAGCTCATCAATTAGGAGCAGTCTCAGAATCACCAGAATGTCACAAACGAGAGATTCTGCTGGATTCATTTAATTTTCCCGTCAAAGCCAAGATAACGTAGAGAGGAGTGTATTCTTCGAACCTCGCCATGTATGATCTAAAGCGGAGCATAAGGTTGAATGAAATCCGGCAATTGTACCTAACTGGTGGGCTCCAAAGAAGTCATAGTCCTTAGCGTACTGCCCAAGTGTTTTCAGTAGCCTTGTGAGTAGTGCACTCTGTCTAGATAAAGCACTTAGATATCTCAAATATCGTACCAACGGAAGCACAAAGGGGGCCTTCTGTAGCACACTCGGCTTCGGCCAAACACCGTGATCGAAAGATTCATCCGAATAAGTGGTATTTTTGAACTTCCGTTTAATTAAAACGTGATTTGTGCAACGAAAAAGATCTAAATACATTTGATTTGGTTAAAAGTCGTTGTCGTGACAATCTGTCGCATTTTATTCATGATTTTCTGCAGTAACCAACTTACAAAAGAATGGTAATCCACCATTTTAATTCAGGACATACTCCCTAACATTGAAAATAAGTCTCAGTGTTTGTATTCAATGGTGGCTTATGCTGAACCTCCGTAATTCAGCCCTTTTTAGGTACCAGAAGACACCCTGAGGACCTACATGATTATCAGAAGTGAAGGGGCTTACATAATTGTCCTTCCATTCTTTGGTTTTATTGCTTTATTCTTCTGATGTATGTTTCCTCAAGTGATGGGTTTCATAAGACCCAATAGTTTCCTCTTTTTCTCAGTATGGCTTGTTGTAGAGTAAACTACTTTGCTGCTTAAACAACCTCACGAGATTTAGGCATTTGCAACCGGAGTTCCTTTTCAGTACAATCAAGCGTTTTCTCAACATGTGGCTATTATTGAATTGATGTAATTCACTAGTATCCTGGGCTCTCCGGACTTAACTTCAAAGAACATTCCATTGCACAGTGTCCTAAAAAATAATCGAAACGATACAAACTTCCTTTTGGGTGCATTTACCAAGCTTTTGTTTTCCACTTTGATCTATTGATTACGAGAATCTCACCCTCTAGCTAACGTGTGTTAGTGCATGTAGCATGTAGGCCTTCCAAAAAAATTAAAACTGTGGATCTATCGTCTTCAACAGAACACTACATTTGCGTTAAAAAAACCAGGGGTTGTATGTAATTTTTGAGTTAAACGTGTTTCTGACCAGCACTCATTATCTCTACTCCTTCACCTCCAACTGAATTACCCGATGATTTGGTCCTCACTTCACTGACTCACTGGTAGTATCACATGCAATTTCTAAACAAAACGTTCTTACCGACTGACTCTGAAGCCACGGGCGTGTCGTGACATTATCTTTAGATTCCACCACAAACATATCAGCTAGGAGTCAACAAAGGACTATAATTCCAGTGTTTGAAAACTACAATAGTCTACCAAATGGTAACATTTGATAACCTGTCTAGGGCAAACGACTCCATCGAACCGAATTTTTCATATTATAGTGTGCTTTTTATATCAGCGGGAGACTCGAAGAATATAGCAAGCAATAACTCCTAAATCGCAGCCCTTCTGTGTTAGTTGTATTCTGACTAACTTAGCCGGAACCTCATAAAAGAAACCAAATTCGTATGCAGATGCTTTTGTTAGTCGTTCATTCAAAACCGTCTAATCAGATCTGCAGGCATATCCGTATCTCATTCGGTACAACTGTGGTGGTATATAGTGTGTGCGGTGAGTGACATCTGTTCAGGTTGATTTTTGATCGAAAATTTCTGACTTACAGATTTGACAAATTCGTAAACCAGATTGGTCAGCCTGTACAGAAGGATCTGGTATGAAACGTTTGAGACAACTTCGACTGTGCTAGCAAACGTCAGCAAGAAACCATACACAGTAACGGAATTTTTCTCAGTTTTGATGTAGCATTTCTATACACAAGCGCAAGTCTTACCTGGAACTAAAAGTGCGAACCGTTCCATTAGCTTTATGGATTACTTTGTTATTGCCAAAGAACCCATTCTAGGTGTAAATTTGTGTGGAAAATCGACTCATTTAGATCAATATCTGGATTATTTTTCTCGACGTCTTGAACATAAAACGAACTGCTTTAAGCTGACACATAAACAGAGCTAAAATGATAAATCCTGATGGGCCACCTGGGTTATCAAGCTTAATAACATAGAGTATATACTGCAGAGGAACAACTATCCGATATCTTTTATTGTGAAGCCGCTCAACCACTATCAAAAAGGACGGAACGCAGAAAACAGAACTACTTTAACGACAGTCTATATCCCTTGTCTCTCAGAAATTGCCTCGCGAATTCGCGATCAGAAATTGACCTACGCGTAGTGTACAAAACTGAAAAGACCATTAACAGACACTTGGTACATCCTAGACACCTCATTCGCTAGAGTGATCAGACTAACCGTTGTGAGATTGCAATGTTACCTACATGGAAACGACGAGCAGATGCGCTTTCTAGAACACAAAAGACTTGCTTCCTTCCGCTCCAAAATCCATCACAATTCCAAAGGCTGGAAGAAACCCGGTCATTACTCTGCAAGTATTGATAAAAAATCGCAATGTTTTATTTAACCAGGCTCAGACAGACAACTCGGGATTGGCTGGGCACGCAAAAGCGGTAGTCTTGGCAACCAACACAAACCTGCCTCGTCATAGACATTTAGTTCATCTTCCGTGTGGTCAAATCACATAAATAGCAACCTATTAAATGACCAGGTTAATCAAGCCTCAACTAGTGGAAACGACCAACCGCACAACGACAAATGCTTTGTTTCTTTTGTCCTCTGTGGTTTCGACCAAACTGCTCCTGATGAAGGTTGCTTTCTGTCATCGGAAACATAAGTTTCAAAAAAACGGCAATCATCGTCATGTTTCTCCGTCAGTAAACCTGTTGAACAATGCGGAAACGTGCTACCGGTGAATGTAGTATAACTGTTCTGTGTGTGCTGAACTGAGGTGCAAAAAAGTCTAAGCAAGCCTAAGGGGTCGCTCAGTGTTGCACATGAAACGAACGCCTGATCTTTTATCCGAGTACAGGGAAAAGGACTTTCTTAGCCTGAATGGATAAACAAGGTGGAATTTTATCCCCTCAGTTAGAACACAAGTTTTTCCATGTTTGGCAGGTGTATTACATGATTTTGAATTTGTGGTCAGCTATCAGGATACCGAGGATTTAGGTTTAAGATCTGAATACTAACGTCCCTTCACTGCACTCCAAGACAGCATCTGAAATGTATACCTTGTAACGGGGAGTGCGTTGCTCTGTCAACCATACTGTTGTACGTATGAAACGTGTGAAGCCGGATATCTATACAGTGACCGGAAATATTCGCATCCCGTACCTGGTAGGTGTGGTGCATGCATTTAAGGAAGCGGGTTCTATTCATACGAGAACTTTGTTGTCACATGTCAGACTGGTAAAGCTCTTGTGTTTTGGTCAAGCGGTGTCACTGGCGTGAGCCATATGAAAAAATCAACTGAAATTGAGTTTTCGAAAGCAACTAATGAACTGGTGTAACTAAATGGTGTTCCTTATTTGAGTGGTAAGGAAAGAATCTTTACGGTGAATTTATGGAGCTCGCAGTTAGCTACTTACTCAAATAAAGATTGTCAGAATACCCAATATAAGAGTATACTTTGCAAGATCCACCCAACTTACGATGATCATAATTAAGCTATGGAACAAGCCCGACAAGACCAACTTCAAGCAGAGAAAAACCCTAATTTGTAGCTGTTAAAAACTACACTCTCTCACGCTCTCCAATCAATTTCTTTAACTTCAGAATATATACGAACAGGTATACTTTATTTTAGAATTGTGCCTTCATAATTAACATTCTTGTTAACGATTAAAAGCATTCCCACAGAGGTTCTAGTCCGCTTGCTGCCGAATGATCCAAACGCATGAACAGTCCTGAGTGAACCGAAAAATTGTAACTCACAATTGATGAAAATAATTTTTTCCTAATACTTGGTTGCTTCTTGGTTTTTAACGTATTAAGGCCATTTGTTTGGCTGTTTTTCCGCAATCCTAATGTCAAACCAAAGAGCCAGTTAAATGTTTTCCTCTAGTTTAACTCTTATATGTCATATTTAATCACCCAAATATTCCATCAAAATCCGTAGCAGATACAAGAAAATACGACAGACGAATAAACCGGACGTTTCACAAAACTGGATGATCCATTTCGTTCGCATATTTTATCATTTCTTTACTACAAACGTACATGGTAGGATGATGAATTTTTCATGTGGACCGGAAAAAAATTGGGAAACCATTGGCTTGACGACCGTCATTTTGCATTTCTAAAGGATGAGGATTAACCAGCCAAAAAAGCGCTTTTGTCCCACCTTTTGTGTTTTATATCATAGTATTTATTACCACTGCTTCGAAAGATCAATAAGATCAGTCATCCGTACCGCATGGTCTCAGTCAGCTCAATGTGCAGATAAGCATTTTTCAAAAAACGTCGGGTATAGACCTCTCACCCGGAAGGGAGTGAAAGGCCCAGTTTCGTCAAATGTACCTATTGAAATGCTAAGGGATCACATACGACCTGGCTTGCGTCAACCAATCAGTGATTTTGCCTGATTGGCCAGGCCGTGAAGATTGTTCGCAATCTGATGTACTATTGCTTTCAATGTAGACGGTCTGTCAGATAAGCAGAGATAAAAGTCTAGCAAATCCAGTATGTTTGTATAGAACAGCTAGTATGGATTTCAAAATCGATTTCTCAAATTTAAAACGCAAACAGTTCGACACGTGTCAGTTGTTCGGGAAGATCTCATTTTTCATACAGTTAGAAATATTTGGCAGTAGTCAGTTCGAATTATCACACCCAGTGTGGAGGAGAACGTTCAGTCAAAGAAGCGACGACTAAACGATGGGCATGACGTGGGAAGAATACAGATGCAAGTTTTCGGATGACGATGTCTACTGCTAACAAAAATCAAATGGGGGTACTAAACTACGGGTAGAATGTGCGTACCGCACTTTGATAAGTCCAAAATACATCCTGTCATTCTGCATTCTTGATAATCAAACTTTCGGCATCTCAGTCCCGCTAAGCTCACAAGCCACGTTTCACGGCAATCCAAATTTTGTAATAAATTTGTCTTCGGCGTTTGTCATTCAAAACGTGTATTTCATATTGCTGCTCAACTCAGTTTGGTTAAACCATGTGAGTGAGAGAAAACGGAAGTTCACTTTATTGACAACGTGGTGTAATACTGGTGCGTGTTTTATATATTCGCCTCAAGAAAAAACGCATTTTTTGAACCAGCAATATTTTTTGAACGATGATCAACAGTATCCTAATCACATTTCTCATCTACCGAGGGAATTTTTCGTTATAGCTCAAGTTAATTACACCCTGCCGGAGAACCGAGTTAAAAATTACCAATAAGTGTTAGGCAGTCTACACTTCAAATTAGATGATCTTGGGGATTGTCCGAAAAAATGGTGAAAATAATAGCATTTTTCACGTAATGGATGCTAAGTGTGAAACGTTCGTTTGTATGGGAGCAAATCAGTCAAAAATGCCCACTATTATTTCCTATAGATAACTCCCAACTTTCTTTACATAAGATATTCAGACTTCGGGTGAGCCCCACCAACTAGTTACAAAGTAACTATGAAATGTTGAGCAAAAAATCACAAACTATCGTACGAATTCTACACGTGGGCGGGTTTGTAAGTACCGAAACAAATTAGGCCATTTTCTCAAATGTAATATTCCTTCAATTTAGGAGTTCAGATAAATGTTTTATCTTGACGTTTGGAGCGCTGTCATCTGTACAAGAAGAGCTGTGTCTAATATTCTTTGTGGCTGAATTTTTGGGACTGAAATTTATAACACTCAGAGTGCTATAATACGCTAGAAAAATGGACGCGGCTTTTAGTACTGGTAAGGTACTGTACTCGAAAGTAGTGGATTATTGCTCTATAATATGTACCGTTTACCACCATTCTGGTTACGGAAATGCAATCTAAGTTTTGCATCAGTAGCCCGTTGTTTACAGATATCATCAACATAAAGGGAAGATATTCTGGCTTCTTGCTGAGGTGAAAGACACTCAATCTGGACGAATAAGCTTATGTATACACACAAGTGTGGTATAGTGTTTTTAGTCCTATAATTGTGGTCCGCGGGCTCTATGAAGTGAAAACAAGCATGGCTTTTGGAAGCTAACCTTTCTTTTGTAAATCAGGGTTTAGTTTTGCACAGAGTGAGGAGTTTAAATTATGACGAGTTTTTTAATGCCGGTGGCTGATTTGAGAAATAACTTCATACTGATTTTTCGACCATTCGCCAGTATTCCAGTTTGTCGACGCTTGTGATGAGTCATAATAAGTTCTTCTTCCGGCTAGATGTTGATGCTTAAGAAACGCCAAAATCGAAATGCAAGTAGTAAGACCCCTTAGGTTGCCACAGTCAACTGCTCCAGTTTATTATTTGTTCTAACCGGCAGGGTTGTTTTTTGACAGGAAAAAGCAGTGAGTGGGTATGCAGAGCAGTAGCACGCATGAGATCTCATGGTGCGTCACTAATCCAATGCCTTTCGGTTAGATCTTAGAGGGCTGAAAAATGAAATCCCCGTTATCATCATATTTGGTAGACGAATTCCACTACTTCCACAAGGTGTTGATTGCTTAAAGCGCGGAAGTCGGCGGTTGCTAGATCACATTCAATATATAGATACGATCTTGCAGGTGCAGACGGCCACAAAGAACATAATTTGCTTCCACAGAGACCTCACTTGTGACCTCACAAACTAGAACTAATTGTATCAAGGCATTGCTTGATCATCTCTAGCTGGCCTAGCTATTCGTAAGGTGTACTTGTTAGTTTGCTGTAGATCGTGGGCATGGTCTAATGGGTGAATCATCCCTCTGTTAGTGGTGCTGCAGTTCAGACGACAGCGCTGATCCGATGATTTGTTAAGTAGTCTTTAAGTACTGATATTTATCCAAGGAAATCCCAGAAAAATCTACTGGTGTTGTGTCAGAAAATAAACTCTATATTAAAGCTGGGGATGGATTTGGGCCGTGGAATTAGTCTCGTATAACAGAACGTTGTTTGGATAAAAATGTTTTCCGTGTTTGCTTAGGTGAACTGAGCTGGAAAAACGTAGTTCCCTTCATTGACAGTTAAGTGTATGTTCTGAATGCTTAGGTCGACAGCAGTACTTGGTCGCATATGTTGGAATCAACATGTTGATTCATGTTGTAGGCGCGTGTTGGTGTTTGAGCTGACCGTCTTTCTCGTGCTTTCGCCAGCAGCGTGTCATTTCAGTTGCATTAGTGTTCACATTTAGTATGAGTTTCCCAATCAGCCTCAGCTGCACAGGTAAGTATGATGTTCTCATTTTAATCGAACAATGCATATTAGAAAATAATTGTCATAGACAGGATCAGTTGAAGAAAATCGTAAACGGGAGATTCAGTTGATGTGCAAATGAGTGTATTTGTCTAGATCTGTTCAACTTAGGTTCAACCATAAGATAAGGTTGACGAAAACTCGGGGACTGCGGCTACCTGACGAGCCCCAAAGAAGGGCAAGACCGGTCGTGGGCTGTCGAGGAGTTTTAGCAAACTTATGAGTAGTTTTCTTTATGAACATATACTGCGATATCTCGAGTACTGTACCAACTGAAACATGAGGTGGACTTTGTGCAGCACATTCAGTTTAAGAATATCATAAACGAGAGATTCAGTTGAGTCCACCGTGAAAACCCGGTTAATATGCAAATGACTGTGTTTGTTGAGGATTGAGCATATGAAAATCGGAAACGTTTTGGAACAACAATCACGTCACATGACTCAACGGTCTAACTTTGGTTGAACGACTGAATATTGTTGACCAAGTTCATTACTTACAGGGGAGCCTAAATGAATTCTCCGGCCTAACTGGGACCAGTCAGCTGCCTTTGTAATATCGTATCAACTGAAGGTTGAGGCGGATTTTTACAGGAAAACAATTTGAGAAATATGATGAAGAGGTTATGTAATTCAGTCCCTTTTTAGCATTAAGCTTGGTTTGCAAATGAGTCTACTTCGTCAACTGCGTATTATTTGGTGTTCAGTTAGAACATACGGTTGGCTGTGCCAACGTGATTAGCCCTAGTACAGTCAAAAACGATCGTGGGCCATTGGAGAATTTTTAGCAACCTTAAGGACAGTATCCTCCGTCCGTAAGCTGGCGGAACTAGTTTTGATCTATTATTCGCAACCCGATATATCTTTATAAATAAAACATTTTGTTTGACTTTGTGGTCTTGTTCCACCGACAAGAATTGTTCTATTGCCGATGAGCACTGGGCACAGCAAAGCAAATGTAATTATTGCGGCCGCAATAAGACTGCACATAGTCGACCATCGCAGACGACACATGACCAAAATTGAATCAAAAGTCCCCTTAAAAGACAACGTCACTTATCATGACTTTTTGCAGGCTTTAAGAATATTTGTCACTTCTATGAGTTTTGTCACGAGTGTCTTAAAACGCTTTAGAGACTTCCGTCATTTTGTGCTCAATCATGTCAGGTGGACAACACTTTATAGCTGCTTTTGCCGAGGAGCAAACAAAAATTTCATTTTTAGATCACGTCAGCGTCTAGTGTCTACACCTTGTTCACTTTTTATAGACCCAGTCTTCCGGGACTAAATTACATTGCTTGTTGTTCACTTGGTGTTCGTCGAGACTGACGAACTGAAGGCACCTAGCGAACCAACCAGTTACGAGGGCATCAGACTACAAGACAACTCAAGTTCCAGGCTAACGGATCAAATTACGCGAAAGCTAGCTCGAGACAAACCAGTCACCTTGGAGTTATAAGGTAATGTTAAGAAACCAAACAAGCACACACAAAGAGGAGGAAATTACCCGCTTAAGCTTGCAATCAGGGTGTTGCCTTGATTCATTATGGAACATTTCCAATCCAACTGCAAACCAGGTGAACAGACCAAAAACAAAGAAGCGAGCTACCTGTTTTCCGCCACGTCGCCAAATGAAGTAACTCCGTATTGTTCAGATGCATCAACATGACCTATTCTTGAAGTAAACTGACTCAATATCTTGAAGAAACTTTTATCATATGAGATAAAGTGCAGTCATATTCTTCTTAGTTGTCCTCTTTATTCCCTGAACTCTGTATTGACATATGGGCAACAACGTTTCGCAGCAGACCAAATTCCACATCGTTTTTACCATGTAGCTAATCTTTTGAATGTTCTTGTCCATTGTGTATGTTCACATCTCTTTGTGAGGCAGTGGGGGCTAGTCAAATCTAAAAATTATCCCGAGATTAACTGCTTATCACGACTTCATCTGCTGTTTGGCATACATAAGCTTGCACTCAGCTGCGCATCAGTGATGCCTCCTCGGCTGGACGCCGAATTTCATTAACTTAGCTGCCAACCTTGAAGAACTGACTGGTAACTGACCGCCACATCTAGTAAGAGAGTATTCGCTCAATATCTGTGACGTCATTATCAATGTCAGCATACTAACATCTCTCTAACATCACTCACAATAAAAGGGTGTTTTGTGTTCCGTTAGAATGGTACCTAGATTTGCCTACTGCTCACAAAAAGCAGTTCATATGCTGTCAAATAAGATGGGAGGTATGTACTCATACACTACTTGTTTTGTGTTTCAGAAAGAAATCCTTTAGATTTCCGTTTGTTTTGCACGTCTTTCGGAGCGCTGTTCTCAAATTTGCATCGATAACGGGAGACGTATTATGTGAGTTCAACACTCACCGGTGCTTTTTAAAACTAAAAATGCTATGGCCACTCACACTGCGACAAGTGTGGGCCTTTCACAGATTCCGTAAAGTGTCTAAAAACATGCAGCGCGATAATCGCTTCCCGAGTCTTCCTAATATTTCTTGAATGAGCAGAAAGGGCTGTACATATATATACGAAAACTTAATTATTTTATCGTCTTCAAGTGTAATCCATGATTCATTCGGCACGTGAAACCCCTTAACAGTCTTGATGCATGTTAGGAACAGGAACAATAGTTGACCTTCTGGTTAGCAGAAAACTAGGAATTTGTTGCGGGCAGTAACTAAAAAATATGTGTCCACAGTTTTACACGCATAGTGCGCAAGTAAATTGTGAATTTCGCCAACTGTGGTGAACGGCAAACACTTTAAAGTGATCATTTAGAGTGAGCCAAATTGTTGGTTAAAAGATATCGGAATGGGCGAAAATGACCCCAGTTTTCTGCTTGGAGGCTTATTTTTTAGGTCAGATTCATACTATCTCCAGCAAAAACATTCTATCACTAGTCAAACTGAAATCATCACTACCTGGCGTCTCCAAAAGGATATTTTTGGACGTGAAGACTTAGAATGTGTCGGAAATATGACGCGGTTTTCACTTTTCGCGCTATGTTGATTCACCGTCGAAGCAAGCATATCGAGGGGCATGTTGCCCTGCTAAAACAATATAATTACTCAAGGCCATGGTATGGGATTTGCTAGACATTTATGTTAGTGGATCCCTGGAGGACACATCAAACAAACGCATTTCGAAATTTCCAATAAACTTTTTAACCCTTGAACATCCTAGTCACAGGGAATGAGGCTGGGGGAAAACAACACGCTCATAATTTTAGAGTGTGAATGGTGCTAAGATTACTTCTTGGAGGTTTCCTAACCTGACATTTGTGATTTTGTATCCCTATTCAATTAGGAGCCCAGCTCGTGCAGTAGAATGAGATATCGAACTTTCTATACCAGTGTCACACTCGAAACTTCGGTATCTTCTATCCAGCTGTGTATTCACAACCTTCTTGCACTAAGCAAACGTATAATGCTTTTCTTTGGAGCTAATAACGCGCCCTGTAGGTGTTGCGTCCAGCTCCAGCCTTAACCTTTAAAACTCACTCGTCCAAGTAACCTTATATGCTTTTGACTAATTTCTGCATGTTGCTCTGAGGTTTATATTTGTTCATGATCTGACCTTTTGTGGGTGGTTCATTCCTCATGCACAATACTCCGCACCACCACTTTGCTACAGAAACGCTCATATTTCTTTTGTAACAATTAGATGTCTCTTTTTGGAAAATACTAGAACTCCGCCGTTGGAAGACTGCCTTTATTCGACAATACAACCGGACATTCTACGGAGGGTGTTCCAAAAAATACGTCCGCTTGTATTTCAGGTCTCGCTCGGTGTTGGTTGTGTTTTACCATGACACCAAAGTATCTATCGTGTTCGTCATCATAAACATAGTCCGTCAGGAAAAACCAGCCTTGTTTGCGCGAGAAATCACGCTCAACTTCGGCAGGGGCAAAAAAATTCTTGACTTTGGCAGTGTTTACCTTTTCCCCTTTGCTTCAAAGTCTTAGGCACTAGGCCATGTTGGTCACTTTGTCTTTATCCAAACAAGCTCATTTATCCGCTTCACAGAGCCCCATCAGATTGACGTGGCAGTGAATGATTATAAGCAAACCGCGACATACTTCGGGTTAAAACAGATACCGAAACGCAGCGTTAATTTTTAGTTATTAAACATATAGGCCTCATAAAAGCTTACCGACAAATAAATAGATAAACAGATTACTGAACACAAAATTCACTGAGATGTATGTCAGTTCAGAAGCGAATTAGTGACAGGTGGTCTGTTGCACTAATACCTGCCTGCCAACAAATCCCAAGCAAGATACATTAGGGAGCCTAGAGGACGTGAATGATTTTCAGCGCACTGCAGAATTTGTAATTAGGAGCTTGTTCACTCAAGGTAAAGCGCTGTGACGTATGGAAGCACGAACCAGGCACCATAAGCAAGTTTACCCATACCTTGGAAACGGCTCCAACGCGCACTATGTTTTGTTTCGGCCGTCCATACCTTGCGAACGCGCGGATACGAACGTACCATTGCTGTCTCAGGGGGCCAAATGCAGCTATCCTCGTTTTTGCATTGAGCTTTTCGTGCAACAAAGGTGGCCCCGTTGTACCTGCAAGTGCAGCTGACGAGATTATGTCAGCGCAGTTCCAAATCTATTCGTCATCTCAGTTCGCAGTTTGTAAACTCTGTCGCCTATGCAGCAGGAATTGTTCGACCAAATGGATCATGCAGTAATCATAGAAGTTGTAAAGTCAATTTCAAAATATATGGAAATGTACTCCCCTTAGTAATTTGGAAAACAATCATCACATGTTATGCATTTCTTACTACATTTTTACATTTCCATAGAAGGTTGCGTATTTTCCATGAGGCAAGTTCACTCCTGGGGAAGATCACCGTAATGCTTTTTCACTGTGGCTTGGTATCTTCAAGCTGTGTAGTCGCATAACGTTACCATTGTCAGGCTAGGTTAATTAGGTTAATTATAGGCTGACGTTTTAAGTGGTCTTTGTATAATGTAGTTTCCTACATTATTTCTAACGCATCCACGCCCTTTAATTTACTACTGATTAGAAGTCATCAAACGACCAGTTTCCACATTACACACCGACCACACTATTCAATTTGTACCTGATGGGGTCAATTAGCCCGAGTATTCACTGACGAGTCCACTTATGTTGGTTGCTTCAGGCATGCATCCACAAAATAATGGAGATCAATGTGACAGCAGTCACGTGATCTGATGTGCAACTGGTTGTTAGTCTTGCTCTAGTTTATCCGCTTAACTGCACTCCCCTGAGTGACTGAACGTTTGTAAAAACTACAGTTCACCACTGACTGTCTCCGTTCGCTTAACTAAAATACACATTCAGTATGGATCAAAATGTTCACCTTAAGGGGCAAAAATGGATTTTTCGACTTCTATTCTGATTCAGCCTGAATAGATCAATAGACGCAAAGTTTTCATACAATAATTTGTCCGGATGGGACCACACACAGCGTGCAAGCACTAAAGTCATTTCCAAATGTTTTGAGTCGCCTCAATCCAATTGTTTTGGCACATGAATGAAGATAGGCTATGAATGTGTTTGTGAGGCAAATTTAGCGTAGAGCGAATCCTACAAATGACTGTAAATCTGATCCGATCGAGTAAAATTCAGTTCCTGGCTCGACAGAAATAATGGACCGTTTGACCACAAGTGTTTGCACTTTCTTTGTTTACCATATTCTGTTGTCTCTTGAACCGACTGGTAAACCCAGACAGCTATGTTGCTCATCCTGAAAAGCACAGAAATCTATAAAACTCATTCTGAGGATCAGAGGTTGATTAATTTTTGAGATCGTTCGAAACAAAGATTTTCCACTTAATAGTTGAACATTACACCATGGGCATGTTGTCAATCTACGCGATCACAAGAAATAGGAATCTTCTTGTCTAATCAAAGTGTTAACGTCATGTGAGCTTGTTTTGACCGGCACCTTCAGTGAAGAATTTTAAGATGGAAGGCATTTGCGACTTAGGTAATTTTTTTGGGCTTTCGAAACTGATTATGTATTGTGTGACAGTGTTAACCAGTATACTCAGAATGATGCGCTGTGTCTTCATTGCTGCTGCGAACAGATGGTCAATAATACCGCGGCCTCGTAGTTTTGGCTGAACAGTAAAATTTAACAATCAGTAAACCAAGCAGTGGCTTATACGATTCAGCGAGAGCATTCCCAGACTGACCGCTAGGCCATAGATAGAAGTAATTCGTCGTCCAACACGCGCAATTTTTGAGCACTATTTCCTAGACATATGAAGTTTGGTAAAAATAACATAAGCCTCGTCTATAGATGTGGTTGTTAGTAATCAATTAGCTGGTTGGTTTTCCACTTTAAGATAGATGTAACTTAAATTTAAATCCAAGATTTGTTTTTCGACTGCTAAGAAGTAGACAGATAATTTTCTTTTTGAGCCTAGATGTGGATCAAATTGCAACATTTTATAAGCTATGATCTAGCACATATTTTGGGAGGTTTTGATGTTATTTCTACACTCAGTAGTGGGGAAAAAATTTCTCCAGCTTACCATAGGTTTCTATCACTTGATGACTTCCTATTTTGATCTTCCCTCTGCATGTGTCTATTTAATTAAACACAGAGGGAAAGGATAGAGAACAATTGGAACCGGCTGAATCATTCTTGGTTGCAACTATGTAGCAGGTGCTTAGTATGTTCTCTAAAAATTGAGTGGAACTAATGAACCGATTCACTTTACATGTGCAAAGGCGAATGTGTAAAAACATTGACAGCACTCAACTAGCTTCTGGTGAGCAGACAGACTAATATGAAGACCTTAGGTGAAGTTGAATAGCATGATTTACCCCGTACATAAGCAATAGGTATTTCTAGTCCAAAATAGGGGTAATATCAAACAAATACTCTTCCAAACTTCAATTAGACTGAGCTATACCTAACAATATCTTGAATTCATCTGGGACAACACAACCGACCAAGTACGTCGTTTGAGACACAAACAGTGCCAGCATGTTTGGCTGTTCATCAGTTTGCTGAGCTTGACAGTTGAACTGCAAACGTTTTATCATCCATTGAGGTGACATTGTCAGTGCCAGAACTGACATTTTTTTCTGGACTACATGCAACAAAACTACAGACGAAGGGGTAATGTGTTTATCCCTATGCGAGTGAATACTCGACCAGCAAAACTCAAGGATCCAAGTGCTGCTATTTCATTTAGGGTTCGAGGGGGAATATTGCCTTCAAATTAGTCCTATAATCAATTGTTGGTGAAACTATGGGGTGGAATAGTTTTTGGATAAAACCCGTCTTGTATGCAGCGAGTTTGAAATCCCAGTTAAATTAATATTGCAATATTTACGGGTACTTGACTATGTAGAAACATGTACATGAATTAGGTAGGACCCGGTAATTGAGCATGCTAAGTACCTTTGATCTCAGTATTGCCATGCCGATAGCCTAGATTTATGCCAGATGAACCAAGCTGAGCATCAAAGCGGCAGGCATCCATTCGTTGTGACCGACTGCTAGTCTCCATAGACTGGCAGAACCACAGTTCGGAACCTTGGCTCCAATCAATCTTGCTTGTCGACTTATTGTGATACAGTGTTTCGTGAACTGACCTCCTTTTCAAACGAATAGCACACAAGTCCAATGTGATGCTAGGTTTGGCGGACTTATCAGAAAGATTTTCCTTAGGACTTCTTCCCACAATAAAAAACCACCACGCTTTACATCAAAGATTCTGAAAATCTCAGAAAGTCTTCTTTTTGCATCAGTGTTCATTGCTTCAGCTGAATTAACTATAATGTAACAAAAAATTCTCCGAAATGCCTGAGAGGGATGACAGAAACTCAGTCAGGAACAACATGTTATTTTTTTCTTCCGCCCTGCTTTGGAATTTATGTGTTCACTCGGCATAAAAACGCGTTTTAGGTATGTGGCAATGCGTAAACATTGATCTTCACGAGGTATGAACCATAACAAGATAGATTAAAACGAAATTTTATCTTCCTACAGATTCGCATACCAATATGTCACGTTAAATGCTCCATTGGTCAATCAAACATTTATATATTCTGAGATGAAGGCAAATTAAAGGTATCATATTGTGCTGGAATCCGATGTACTGTACAACTTCATTTATGGAGATCTTTGAAAATGTTCACTTTGGTTGGATAAAACATAATCGGTTAGTTATGGTTTGAGTAGGATTTGCATCATCGTATGGCAATGCTCCTGAAACCTTCGCCTGTGCGACGAGTGTGCTACAAATCATAACGGTTAGGGACTATCTGTTTAACGTCCAAAGTGTATCA
This sequence comes from Opisthorchis felineus, assembly GCA_004794785.1. NCBI lineage: Eukaryota > Metazoa > Platyhelminthes > Trematoda > Opisthorchiida > Opisthorchiidae > Opisthorchis > Opisthorchis felineus. The sequence continues at coordinate 64,937 of SJOL01002380.1, forward strand.
TCCGTCCTGCTAGCCAACTGATTATCCTGAATTCTTTGGACCAGATGTATCCTCAATAAGGTTCTCTTAAACGGAACAAAAGTAAAATAAGTTTCTGTGTACACTGCTAGTGAATTAACACACCCCTTGAAAACACACAGTTCTCTCACAGTCAACTATACATGTGAAGCCTGTAACTTGGTTTTCTGATTTTCCAACAAAGCACATCACAATGAGATGGAGAACTATACCAAACTGAAGCCCTGGAACCTCACATTTTGCTACACCTTGTCGCAGATAAAAGTTACTCTATGTCAAATTATCATAAAAGCACTCGCCTGTAGGAGCATGGATCAGCAAACCTGTAACCAAAATACCTGTTGCAAACTGCAGACCCTTCCTAATACGAAGCCTGTTTTCGATTGAGCAGCACTAGTCTCAGCAATTCTTTCCTCATACAGACGAAGCTGATTGCCTTGTGAACCAAACGTAATACCTTACGCACCTGCATTTGTACTCGTTCACTTCGTGCAATCTTAACATTTGCTTTAAACTTACTCTTGAGTTAAGTGCTCTTATTTTCACCTCTCGGTCTCGTGAAACTTCAATGGACGTTTCACCCTGGTAAATTTTAAACAACTCAGTCTCCCTATGTAGTATGGAATACAAAACTGATGCTCTAACGCACGATGAATTCGACTTTGTGGTTGTATGTCCTAAATGTAAGTTCATCATCACGCTGACTTTTATGACCTTTTCGGTAACTCCAAAATTTAGTAGGCAGGCCAACCCTGTAAGCTTCATGTGCATCAACGTGTGGGATCAATTTACATGGGAATCTTAGCTTCACATTACATGGTGACCCCAACAAAGTTATTTCAGCTTGATCCAGATTCAGGTGCGTTTGCAGTGCTTTAGAGTACTAACAGGCCTACCACAATCACACGACAAATTTGCACCAGTATCTAGATGTTCAACGTTTTCGGGATAGATGAAGTAGAGAATGTGTTTGCAGTCGTAAAGAATAGACTGTGTGCAAGGCCAGTAGTTTGATCCCTGGTCAAACGGGTTATCCATAAAACAGCTTAAATAAGAGTGGACTTCCCACTTAGGAGGTAATAGCCGTTATACTGTATGTGGTGTGTCCTGTCGTCCGTTGGATACCGTATTCCGACTGAGCGCCTGACATGTCTCTACGTCTTTTTCTCGTTTGAATACCAGATTGCGGTTTTAAAAAATTCTGGACTGAACCTCTTTTTCCCTTTTGTTGAGCTGCAGTATGGGGCATCACGCTGATGCTCGTTGGCGGGAGAACCTCCAAATCGGCATTTTTCAGTTTCCACGTTTACCTGTGGGTATTTTCCTTCTAGAAAAGCCAATTGGCCTAAACTAATTTCTCATAATTTAAGACCATGTGGCTGTTACTGCTGTTCTACCACAAAACTAGCTGGCTTCCCTCCAAGCTTGTCCACTAGGCTGCACTACAACTACCGCACAGACGATTTAATAAGTCAGAAAACAGATTTAAACTAAAACCACCACAGAGTGACCGGTGGGCGGACCTGTTCGAAATTTTCTTTTCTGAAACAGGGGTCTCAATATCATGATTTCAGTCCATTTACAGTTTATAACATTATCCATTTAATCCGTCTTCGCTGAACCCCAGATCCCTTAGGACTAGAAATAAACAGTTGGGAACGAACAAGTCGGACTGACAATATTCCTTGCGAACTCATACCAGTGGGACAGGTTTGATCCGATTTAAATTGCAGCCTTGTGTTCTTTATCTTTCTTTGAAGATTTCGCATTGATAGATGTCCGACTCTCCTCTATAAAAAAGACAAAGCCTGTGGCATAATATTAAACATCAACATTGAGAACATTTATCATATAGGTCGATTTTCACATCCTCATGTGGTCGAAATCCGCAGACTGTAGAATGGTAGAACTGTGTCTCACCATCTTGACATTGGTGGGATGCACGGTCGGAATTCAAAACTGGATAGACATGCGCTGAATTCGCCGCACCTTCTCACGTCGGGAACATTGGAGCAGTTGAATCGTGTTTATCCCAAAAGCTAGGACGTATAATGTAACCAGTGCTCAAGTGACATTTTCATCTTAGGACATTCAGTGGGATTTGTCTGTGCTAGACTTCATTCGAACGAATGATACTAGTTTTTGCGGCTCAGACTTGAGGGGAATGCAGGTGCGCGACAGTCTAACTTACTTCCTTGGCGCATTTAAAAAGGACTGCTACAGTTAGTAGAAACATACTTATCCCTTTACATCGCGATGAAGAAACTAAGTCTTACTGTAGTTGGACGGCCTTAGGTTCCTTCGTTCAACATTGTGCTATAATGCGGGAGCGCCCATACGACATTCACAGAATCTCTCCTTCTAGGATGCTCTGTGTTCATAGGTCTGACCAACACAGTCTCCTGGTCCCCCAGGTTGCAGTTGGAACATGTGTGACAATTTGCCATTCAAGGGGGGATGCACTGGCATTAAATGCCACTGAATACCCGCCAAACACCGCTGAGTTACATTCAGTCCTTTGAGCCAGAGGTTGGTTGGTTCGTTTGGTTGAGAACCCTTATCGTCCTCCTTTATAGATGTAGGTCCCCTAAGAGTAACGAAGCCCACATGCAACCAGAATTTTCACAACTAACAGTAAACTCAAGCCACATCTACGTCAGCGAAACAGCAGTTTTGAACACAGACATCATGCTGTCGATTATGATGATATCATTTTGCGACTGATTAGTATAACGCTATGGACTTTGAAGTTTTTGTTCTTGTATGTTCACAGTCATTCATGCTTTTCTGGATGAGAGGTGGGAAACTTTTAACTAAGCGATTTGCTTGAGCATTTGAAAAAGGCTAGCAAGTCATCAAATCGGGGAACCGAGCCGAAGACTACTTATATGTCCACCACTTACTTGTTCTCAATTCAAATAAGGTTACTCGCACTGGGTTACTCGCACTTCTGGATACAAACGCGTACTTTGGAAAGACAACGGCTGTATCCGCTTTCTAGTTATAGTACATCACGTACGAGTTTCAGTGGTTTTTGTTTAGTGTAACAGCCGGCCGTTATTGGCATCACGGATGTATTGCCAACTCACTGCTGGTTTGAAGCGGAGTTCAACTATGTAATGGTATGTGATCTACGGATGTACCTTTAGGAAACAACCGGGAAATTCTATTGCCTTGTTAAATTTCTTCCCTTTTCTTTGTCGGCTTCATATTCGTCAATCGGTGTCTGCAGACTTCTCGTCAAACAGGCATAATGATCTACACCTTATTTGTAAAAATTAGAGCATGGGACTATCTGCTAAGGACACTGGTCATTTTAACTCATTTAAGAGTCCCACAAACTGCCTGTCCTCGAACTATCTGGCCCGTAAAGTGTTTTTGATAGTTGGCCAGATCAATCTCATCAACAATTGGTGGTCCCGCGTTGCAATTTATAATTTGTGGTTTGATGCAACATACGCTAGTTATATGATCTTGAGCTCAGTTTTTGTACGATCGCCGGCACACAGAATTTCGGACGGAATTAACCAACGGATTCACATCCAAAGTCAGCACATTCTGTTTTACTGTGGTCAAAAACAAATCGGTCGCCATACAGCGAAACGTACAAAGGGAAGGGTATCCATATTTTGGAAGCGCGAATTGGTGAGCGGTGCTATTTTCGTCCTTCGTGATCTGCAGTAATACGAACAAACCTTTGGATGACACGGACCTGTCTAGTTATCTGCCAAGATCTCTTTGAACAGAGGTATGTTCCACGCTTCCCAGCTAATGATCGTTGACCTGTCTATCTGTCGTGGTAGCAGAAAACGTGGCGTTTACTTTTCATCCCGTAAGGTACTGATACAACTGATATGAGGGTTCTTGAATACATCATGCTACAGTAATGTGTAGGACGGATACCATCAATCAGTCTCAAGAAAACGTCAGCAACTCTGACACCCTTGGAGACACAAGGGGTCCTAAATTCAGAAGAGGAAAACAACCACAAGGACCGCTGATGGAGATTGTTTTAGCACGCGGATATTATAATATATTCTGCACTGGATAGATGCCGAAAATTAAATTCCATATGAATAGAACACCCGCATTTGTCTCAGAGAATGTGAAGGTTTTCCGGTTGCGACCAGAAATGTTGGCACGAAATCCGCAGCAATCAGAGAAGATTGCTTACGGATCTAGAGAAAATCAGCCAGAACTTTTGGTCTTTGTATGATTATTGCTATTCAAGGCAAATTGTTTTGCCCCACTTCCCTGTTCCAGCTTTGGTAGCTCCAAGCCGTAATAGATCTGTGTGATTCGCTTTTCGCAACTCTTGCTGTGTATAAACATTCCACTGTAATGTCGGGTATACTGGTCCCGCCTGCTCAAAGTACTCCAAAACGGTGAAAGATGCAGATCAGATTGCACAAGGAAGGTCATATTTGATCCAACAGTGGGGATATGGGAGAGGTGCATTGTATTGTTCCTAACGGCTTCAAGTGGGAAACATCGTGCGACATCCGATATTTCCCAGTGAGACTGCCAAGACATTGGGACTTCCTTAGGAAACACTATGAAGTGCATTTGTTTTCTAAACCTTCAACAACAACAACAACTGTCCCACGAAGTGTACCGCGTGAAAAAGAATCACACTTAACCACCACAGACAAGAAAATTGTTTAAGGCAAATTTTGCCCAATTGCTTCAGAAAATGGTCTGTTATTTTGTGAGAATGATTGTGAACTTGGAGTCGAGGTTTTCGGGTTAATCAATCGCAACGATCGGAGTTGCGTTTAACAACCCAAACGTTGGATCAATTAGGTGATTTCCTTTGTGAGAAATAATTGGAATTACAATCAACAGGCTGTTAATGTAATGACAACGGTCATCCGCAGTTGCATTGGGAATCCCCACTCTTAACTTCGTGCTTTTTTCCAAAAAACGTTCAGCCCAAATAACCATCATACACAGTGGATAAACTGGCTGACTTCATTCGTTTTAAACAGGCTGTGAGTAGTCTGAACCTGAGGATTTTGGTTGTAGCTTGAAATTTTTGATCACTGTCGAAGTATCTCCACCTAGCCCTTTATCTAGAGAAGCATTTTTTTCAGTAATGATGCAACTGGTTGCAACCCCAAAAGTTTGCCGTTTACTTGACGTAAACATTAGTCGGCGTTATCACCATAAAGTCAATCCTAATATAGTTGAAATGTTATGCATATGAACAAACCATCATCTTCACCGCTTCATCCTCATCACATCCATGAAACTACTCTGAATAAATTTAGAACAGATTATTTGGCGCTATATCCCTTTGGTTCTAAAACCGAATAGAAGTTACTAGGTGATCAAGTCTAGAAACTTCATAAATGCAATCAAGGAAAATATTTCTCCATCAACTCATCTACTCATTCGTTCTTTCATTAATCCATCCATCCACCCATCAGCCTAGTTCGCTTCCCACCTAACTGTTGCTCTGTTTATTTGTCCACCTATCTATCTATCTATCTATCTATCTATCTATCTATCTATCTATCTATCTATCTATCTATCTATCTATCTATCTATCTATCTATCTATCTATCTATCTATCTATCTATCTATCTATCTATCTATCTATCTATCTATCTATCTATCTATCTATCTATCTACTAATGTACCAGTCTGCTTGTCTGTCTATCTATCTATCTACCTACTGATTTGTCCATCTGTTTGTATTTGTATTTACCTACCTATATATCTATTTGTCTGTCTACACCTCAATATAGCATTATAATTATCTTTTTACCATTCTTATGACTACATAGTTGGTCTTGTGAATCCCTGCAGCTTTTTATTGTGGCATGGTGTTTTTACTCTCACTTTAAACCCGAATCGACTGATTTAAAAGCTCACAAGGGTTCCGTTATGTTTGTTTGTCTAAATTTTGCTATCCTAGGAGATGTCACATTCAGTCTCTATCATGATCTTTGGAGCTGTGTATTCATCCAATTTGCAGCCTATTTTGAACCGGTAAACATTGTCAAACTACCCCACCCATTTCCCCTGCTTACTTTACCTCTAAATTTTGTTTACATTATTCGGTGGTTGGCCTGGTAATTAGATAGTTGGTACTATACATCTCATAAAACATAAGATAAGTAGCCGATGCCGTTTGTACCACTTTTGCACTTCAATACCAAACTTACGTTAGCTACTTTCAAGACGCTTGGGTTTATTTTACTTGTTTACAATAATGGTAGTTGAATTGCGACTCTACCCGCACACCACCTCCTGAATCGAGAAGCGAACATCATTGGAAAGTGACTGAAAAACTTGCAATTTGCTCTTACTCTCCATTTCCCTTTGTCCTCTGTAGTTGGTATTTTTCTGCCAATCATGTTTATGGGGACTAAAGATGTAGGGGAACATTAGGAATCCATTAGCCATGTACCACTCAACCAGCATGCACTGTGGCAAATCTTCGTCGATCCATTTGAAGGGAGGCTGCCGTTTCCACTCAAATCAGGGGCACTCACGTTATCCGTTTTAAACCATAAGTATTTTTATACCGTTTTGTATGGAGGCCGAAATGCATGGTGATCCTGCAATATTTCATCCGTGTTATAATGGTTTTATTATCTTGTGGCACAAAAGCTCCAAAACCAGGCAAGCAAGAACTGAATATTGCACCCAAGTGTGAAAAACTGGAGACAAACCAGTCAAATAATTTGGAATATGGCTAGACCTTTGTTTCATATGACAAAAAGGGGCAAACAATGACGTTTCGACCGCACACCAACCTTGGAGCTTTCTTTAGCAAGACAAAAAATATTCGAGTTAAAGAATTGTCCTCATTATCCTGCAGCTGTATTAAACTTTATTCAAGTTGCGGTTTCAAATAACCCAGGTTAAGGTTTGAAACTGGTGCGGAATGTCAAGAACATTTCTAGGCTCGACAGTGCGGCGGTCCCTCTTTTTACGTCTGTACAAGGGGTTTCACTTTCGGCCATAACCATATGGGAAAACAAAACGTTTCTGTTTGATGATTATTTGAAAGATTAATATGATCACTGAGAGATAGTTTTCGTGCTACCTTGTAACCACAGATTTTTTAGGATATTACTCTCTGTATCTGTGGTCGTCATATTTTCTGAGCGGGTGATGCGTGCAATTTTAACGGATGAATTTTTACCACACTCTCGTAGTCTGTTTTTTATATCAAACGCGGAATTAATGGCAGTCTGCAGGGTTCCACTCACATGTACGATTATCTTTGAGACGCGGTTCGAATAGCGGGTTACACTTGAGAAAGTTTCTTTTTTATACCTACCGGTGATGCATACTTTAGTTGACTGATGTGGACATCCAGTGATCGGTTCGTTAGCCAACACTTGCATCTATTTGTTGACTCATCTTTATTTCTAGAGCTCAAGTAGGGGGACGAGTTTCACTTCGGTGGACGAGGTCTTCTGACTCAAACGCGAAACTGTGCGAAAAAGGTGAAGTTTACTCCGAGTACTTTAGTTTGTGTGCGCACGCGTATTCCATTAGTGTTTTCATCCTGCCAGTGAAGCTAGTCTATGCTGGAAAGCCGAGAAGAATTGTACAGTTGTTTCAGCCTTGCTGAGAATCATCAGCGGTGTGCGTCTCACAAAAATCCAAGAGTTTTGAGCCCGTGACCTTCTGGCCAGTGGTTGAACAAGACTGCCTGGCCACAGCTGGTTGATCTGCCGTGTGATCAGCCCCCACTTAGGCAGGAAATAGCGTCATGCATCCTTCAGTCACGGAAACCACATCACATGGTCACGTACTGACTGGCTCCTCGAATGACGAGTTCTCAGAAGGAAGTTTCACTCCATTTGTAAAATAATTTTTCCTCTGAGCTCATTATTTGTTGTTGGTGATGTGAGTCAGAGTTAATCACGGTGCTGATCAGCAACTCGCGGCCAAACGGTTAGGCGTTTAATCGCTGACCGGAAGGTTGCGGGGCCGAAACTCCCTTCGTTAGATCTACACTGTTAATGATATTCAAAAGGGCTGAAGCAGTTGTGCAGTAATTCTTGGCTTTTTAGAGTAGATTGGCTTAAGTGACCGCATGAACTATGTATTTAGAATCACCGAATCTCCCCACATCGCTAACAAAACTGTATCAAACAATGCGTATCCTGAAAACTTTCAACTAGGAACAGCAGCTGTGCAAAACGCCACATTGTTGCTGGTCGCCTGTTCGCATAGCCAAACCACATTCAAAAGCTTTTTTCTTAACAGGCCAGTGACTCTTATCTAAATATCATCAAATTGTTCAGGCAAGAGACACTTGGAGCTGTATAGCTCTCCAATTGCTATGGCTGTTAAATCCACACTTCATAGTTGTGTAAATCCTTCAGCACTTTGGATTGTAATTCTCCATGTCCCACTTCGAAATCAGATATTCTGTCTGACTTGGATTGCCGGACAAACACTTGTTGAAGTTCAGATGAATGATCTTTCATTTGCGATCGGATCTCGGAGTAACATACCGGAACCGGACTTAAATTCAAATGACAATCAGTAAATCTTCCCAAGGTCACTAAACAATTCGTAATCAATGGTCTTGTTGTGGTCTATATCCGTTGCTCAGAAACTCGATCAACGTTCATTTATTGGGCCACTAAACGCCCATCTTTATAAATCATGTATCGTATACTAACAAATCAAGTTAGATTTTACGAAATCCATTTTACGAATCCATTTGAATGCGATACACTAAGGCCGCTCTATATTTCAGTTGGCATGATATTCCAAATATCATAGTACATTTTACTGAAGAGACGTACCACTCAAAAAGTTGCTGAAAACCCCTCAACAGCTCACAACCAGTTCCACCAATCTTGGTACCATCTTTCTGCATAACATTCAGCTTGAGGACATCATCAGCGAAAGATTCGGCCCCGATTAGAATGAGCCTTTTGTGAACATCAACGTAATTTACAAACAAGTATAGTTCAAAACCTGCGCACAATTCAATGTTCGGCTATACCATAAGACTGAAGTTAACCCAGGAACTGCACCATTCTGAAAAGCTTCAAGAAGGACAAAACCCGGTCGTGGAGTTTTAACGAGTTTTTCGAAACCTTAGTGGATATGTGTTCCGTCAAGAATACATACTGAAACGTTTATGCGCATGACACTTGTATGCGCCTCAGCAAATTTGTTTTGCAGGTGGCCAGTCTTTACATTACTGAAGTCTCGACATACTGTGCCAATATAATGTTTAAATACTTTTCTGTGGCGTTCGCTATTCGAATATACAATTGCTTGACCCCGTTGGTGCACCACGTGGCATTTATTTTTGTTCCACTCTGCTTGATTGAAACTTGTGCATTTACTCTAAAGCGGTTGGTGTAGATTTAAGTCTAAATTCTGCCCGAAGATAGACACTTTTACTGAATTCGAAACATTACCTTTTTTGTGTATATATAACTACAACTGTTGGGTCTTTCCTTTTGAACTATTTTCGTGGCACGTAAGCGCAACTAATACAGAATGAAATTGTTTCGTCAACTTTTGATGGAATCCATGAGCGACGAAACAAACTGACAATCACGCACCAAATTTTACCCCGTTTTGAACAGACTACCTTACGACGCTTGAGGGAGTCTAAAGAAAACGTCATGAGAGCAGAAAACATGTAAATCTGAAGAACTGTCGGTATCGCACTTACAACATGGTCGGCTTACTTGTTTCAACTGCATCAGCTAGAGTTTGGCGTGTTTTTTCATTCCACTCAAACAAGGGATTTAGATTAAACAGGTCTGTGAACACAAAAACGGGATGACAGTGTTAACGTTCAGGTTTTTTGCATAGCTAGCCAACAAAGTCGCCAGACACATCAAAAGAGCGGACGCAAACACCATGTTGCGGCGAAAGCGGGGACAGACGCTACTAATAAATAAAGTATGACGTATGGTCTGCATTTTAAATTATACTATCTTTCAAGGTTCTACTGAATCTCTGCAAGTGATATTGCCCGGCATTGACTGGGGGACGAATACCAATTAGTCTTGGGGAGGATGTGATAATCGTTTTCATTAGCTAAAGTACTCTGCAGAATACACAGTGTCGTTATTCCAAAATTGGATGAAGACGCATAATTAACTTACTAACAGAACCCAACGCCCATGTTCCCACTAGATTGATTGGAAAGCCAGGTGTCATGGCTCACAATGTGAAAAACCGTCGAAACCAAATTACTCTTTGTGTTTATGTTAACCAAGAATGTGTAATTTATGCCAGTGAAACCCTAATAGTGCGCGACACACGCCCTCGTGATGCATGTTAACTTCGGTTTGGAGTCATTCTGAGAGGAGTATAAAGAAACGGACTAAGATATCCGGGTTTGACGTACTCAATAAGCTCCGCTTGTGTTGCTGATTGTCGGTGATAGTTCTGACGGTTGCAATAACCCCCTGGCCGCTCACGTCTATACTGATCATTCCGTACCCCTAAGATCTGGATCAACACTGACTTGGTTCATTTGGCTTTCCTGATCGGCAGTCTCTCAGTGAGTTTCCGACTTGGGACCAAAGCCAAATGACCGTCAGTGACCCGGAGTACACTTTTGCCCTCGAAGTTACTAAAAGACCCACTCATTTTCTAAAGCAAATCAATGTGCAGTACGATATAAGTGAATGACAATGAATGAATGACTAATAAAATGTAGCAACTCATCGGTCTGTCACCTTAGACAAGGAAATAAGCCAGCAAACCTTATACCAGTCCCAATATCTGACCGATAGCCAGTAGAGCAGTGAGCCATATGTATCAACCTTCGAAGTTCCAGTTCACATCTCTTAGAGTGACGTCTCCTAACTACGGTGCCCTATAAAATAGGTGTGATATTAGAATTCTGAATTAATTACTGGAGCTAGGAGTGGCCGGTTGATATCATCCGAGACAACCGAGTCCTGTACGTCTAGATAAAATATGGTTCCATGTTTGATCTTACTTCAGTAGAAAAACTCAATGAATCGTTTTCGCACGTCTATGTGAATCTATCTATTCGTTTTCCCCTCAAGTCCACAGAATTTTACACTCCTTGAAGGAAACCTAGGGGAACCAGTCGTGGACACTTGACCTATGCTCATCCCGTTGGTTTAGTTGCAACTATTCGTGTTACCAGCCTGTTGCTTCTTTTCTCCAGTTATTGGTACTCCGGAACCTTCGCGTACAATTTGTTTGAACTATCCACTCGGAAAACGCTCAACACTATCTAGTTGGCTGAGTAGAAAACCTGAGTCAGCACACATCCCTGTATGTTATACCCTATCCTCTGTTCACATGATTCAACAAATTGTTCGCAAAACGGCTTGTCGGAAAAACAGGTTGCACCAGTCATCAGTTTACTGCTGCCAATATACGGAGACCAGCTTGGAAACAGATGGAGTCCAGTTAGCCTGCGGGCACCCATCACGAGTGACGTGTTCAGCAGAACTCTTGTCGTTTGTCCATATAAACATCGAGGGTACCTTAAGTGTCTTCAAGAAATACACTCACTCGCAAATCAATTTGGTTTTGCGAGAGACTCACCTGGAACCCAACTGAATCTCTCGTTTGTGATGTTTCCATGCAACTGAATGTGCTGCACCAGGCTGCCTCATGTTCCAGTTGCTACGATATTCGTGATATCGCGATGCATGTAATTTTACGCAATGTACTACTCTTAAGGTTGCTGAAAATTCTTCGACAACCCACGACCGGTTTCGCCCTTTTTGGGGCTCATCAGGCAGGCGTAGTCCCCGAGTTTTCGTCAACCGTATGTTCTACTTGAACCCGCATTGGACTGTTTTCAAGAAATACACTCATTTGCAAATCAATTTGGTTTCGCTGTCGTGGGCTGTCGAAGAATTTTCAGCAACCTTATGAGTAGTACCTTACCTCAACTGTCGTTATCGATCTTCTGTATACTTATGGTTATAAACAGCCACACAGACGAACAAATAAGCACACGCTCTGAAATTTAATCACTGACCGTTAGGCTATCTCAGAGTGTGAGTGAAATCAAAAGTAAATAAGTCTGACGTACAGTCATTGTTGCACAAAGTGAAGGTCCAACTTGACTCACATCTCACTGACAGAAGAGCAGTGCACTTTTTTCTCACTGAGTCACCTTGTCGGTGGTTATTTTTATTGCCAGCTCGAATTGCGACTACGTGGTCAGCCTCTTGAATAAATCCTGAGATTCAGAGAGGACTCATAAGACATGGCCTACATTTGTTGGCACCATCGATTTCAAGTCCTCCGCAGGCACATTTTCTCTATCCAACCGCAACTAAATCGATACAAATGTAGTTTTTTTACTAGTCTTATAAGAACGCAATAAAATGCCTTTCTCAGATGTCAGCTGGGATCACCACAAAGTGAGCAGGGCATTCGGGTTGGGTCCCATAGTGCTGGCAACAACTGCCAGTAAAACTGACCAAGTTACGAGCACCGCTCATTCCTACAAATAGGATTATTTGTGATTATCCCACACATTGGTTTTTCTTCGGTTTCAACGTCAAATGACTTCACTTGTACAACAAACTGTTTGTTGTTATCCCAATATGTCTCACTCTCAGCATAACTTTACCACGCTGCATATTATTAACCACTTTCACAAACTGAAGGGCACTGTTGCTGGACATGTTACCTATAAATAACAAGTGTTCATATTCAAGAAAATAGACACTAATGCAGGAAACCCATCCCCAAATTTTTTACTGAAACCTTCCCGTTCCAAGGTAACGAATTTGTCTGGTTTAAATGGCTCGAGTTACGCGATCTACCACGATTGTTTTCTGTAACACAAATTAACAAGTTTCTTATAAATACAATCTAATTAACCGACCAACCACGTGACATTGATGGACTTGTCGGGATTCAGGAGGGGTTCGTAGGTAAGTCACCACCCTCAGTTAAACAGGATTATGTCCACAAACTGGTGTTTTTTTTCATTTGAAGGGCTGCCAAAAATAAAGCAGGTTTGAACATTAATATAATCTTGACAGTGTGTTACGGTTGTCAGTAATCAGTACGCTAAACAATCGTCCATCATTAGGTTCAGCACGTCGTAATATCCAAGTATAATTCAAACATAGACGCAACACACCACTCATAAGTTTGCTGAAATCTCTTGAAAAGCACACGACTGATTTCGCACTTCTTGAGGTTCAACAGGTAAGCACAGTCCCCAAGATTCCGTCAACTTTATGTTCTAATTGCTCCAAAATGTCATGAAATTCGACAAATACACTCGTCTGCATACAGTTTGGTTTCCACAGCAGACTCATTTGGAACCTAGCTGAGTCTCTGGTTTATGATTTTCTTTTGCAACTGTTTAATCTGCTACATTATTCGAGATGACGCGATGCATTGCATAGACGTCACACACTACTTATAAGATTGCTGAAAACTCTTCCACAAATCATATGAGTAGTCCTGTTTTTTGAACGTCGTTGTACCGGGTGTGGATTACGCGGATTACGCGCTGTTGGGTCCTGGAAGATCCACTTTCTTATTAAATAAGCCCCCCGTTTTTACTTCCATTGACAATTCCTAGCCGTTCCTCAATACGGGTTATCAAAAAATCTGAAAGCTCCTAACCACCACACAATGGAATCTCTGTTACATCGGACGCAAGCCTACAAAAGTAGATGTACTTTTTAATGAAGGTAGAAATGCTGAATCTGTTTCGATTTCGCATTGGTCACTCCTATTTACAAATTGTCTCATGTCACAAAAGCCACAGATGTTTGCGGTGGTGTCGCCAAGATTAGCTCGAAAAATGCTTACTACAAGCTGTTTGTTTGCTATGTAATTCGTCTCAAATTGATTGTTTTATACACACCTTTCTAGAGGGACTTCAAGGATTCTATAACCACTGATCCTCCTTCTAGCGATTAGCTGGCTGATTTTACTGGTTCACTACGTGAAACCATCAATTTATCTACCTATCTGTCTATCTATCTATCTATCTATCTATCTATCTATCCATCATCTATCTATCTATCTATCTATCCATCATCTATCTATCTATCGAGCATCTATCTATCTATCTATTTATCTATCTATCTATCTACCTATATTAGGTAGAGTTGATTTTCTATAACGCCTCAATCGACATCTACTTAACCAATATGGCAATGGCGTAGAATTCGCGGGCCTGGGAAAGCTATATCCAGCCCATTCTGACTTGCGATTCTGCTAGTTTCCAAAAGTTATCTCGTTAGACTGTATTAAACAACGGGCACTTTGCTGATGGAGGTTGTCCGACTTGTCCACATGGCAGAAGCAAATGAAAGTCCCAGTGGTCTAGTGACAAATGAAACACGTCAACTCACTTTAGCATGTTAGTTGTAGGATGACTGACGATCAGCTCTTTGCCTACTTCTCTCTTACAACCCGTTACGAACCTTAACTAGACGACCGAAATTTGCTGGTAAGTACTTGGCTGCAGTGATCAGCCAAATCACCGCCTAAAGTTAGTCCCACTTTTCGAGTTGTCTGGTTGGCTCCATTACAAAAACGTAGAAAATCAGACTGATTACATAGTGCACCGGATTACCCACCCAGTAAGTTATTTGTCTACAAATCTTATCAATTGTACTGACCACATCTTGCGTGAAAACGCATCAGGGTATCTGCCTTAAATCAGCCAACTGTTCAAGCTGATAAAGCAAGGAAGATTCAGGTTTCGAAACCAAACTATTCGATCCCGATTGCTGTCCAAACAATACCACTGAAAGCATAGCATCAAACTGTCAATTCGGAAATACCATTCCTGGATAGTGACCAAGCCCATTCTCGTATAAAACCCTTGACATGCGCCTGTAGCTTATCTCGCAGGTAGACTGGTTCATGTGCCTGCCTACTAATTTCTAAGGTCCACTGGTTTATTGTCTTGTCAGTCCGTGTCTCTGTACGTGGTTGATGAGCTAAAGGTCAGATGCTGACATTACACGAATTCTGTTTTCTCATTGGATCGATAAGTCAACTAGAACCTCCGTTTGTTTCAATCTTTTCAATTTTCAAACACTCTCCATGGTTTTTCTGTCACCGCGTATTCTCACTAGCTGGTTGGTCATCTTAACTTTCGGTCAGGCGTGGAGGACTGATGGTGTTCGAGCACTGCGTGTGATCTAACGGACAAGTATCCTGTTTACAACAGGATGCACTACCTTATCTCCTCAACATGCCAATCACTCGTTTCGTTTTGTCTCGAAATAAAAAATCGTCTAGTCCTTATTAATCGCGAACTACATAAGTGTTTTAAGAATCTCTCTTTGATTCTGGCTTCAACGAGACCTAACCTTTGATTAGACGTGTACTCTTCTGCGATCTTATAATATTTCTCTACCACGGTGCATTCATTACAGTATTTCATTCCAAAACGTTTACTCACATGAGGCCTCCCACCCACTTTGCCTTTTCTCGCCTTTACAAGTTGTACTTTAATACTTTTGCAATCAGGTGGGTGTGCTCTTGCTAGACCGACTGATTCTCTTTGCTTTGCTGTTTCTTCTTGTAAGGTCAATTAAATCTATGGATGTGTGCATCCTGAGACTGTCCTTTAGCTCAGATATCTTTTTTCTGATTGGGTGCATGTATTGAACTTGTTGGTAGCGTACAGTCAGCACTGATCCCAGGTTCTTCAAGGCTTTCGAGGATGGCCTGATAATTATCAGACCTTGAC
Source organism: Opisthorchis felineus (assembly GCA_004794785.1). NCBI lineage: Eukaryota > Metazoa > Platyhelminthes > Trematoda > Opisthorchiida > Opisthorchiidae > Opisthorchis > Opisthorchis felineus. The sequence goes on from SJOL01002380.1 coordinate 80,631, forward strand.
CTTCTCTATGTGATAAGTGCAAGAACAAAATTGTGGGCACATGTGAGATCGGAGGGCACTTAACGTTGGGCTTAAGAGTGCGATTTGTGAACTTTTATATCAGACAGTTGAATCCTGCAGTAGCCACTTACTGAGACCAATCCGAACAAGACACCTAACGGATTGCTTTTTAAAGATCGACCATATCTGCGTTTTCGGTTCCGTCACTTTACCTCGAAGTGCTACCAATACATGAGTTACACAGTGTTTACCCTGCTTTTTTCAGTTCGGATTATGTGTTTTCTTTGGCACATACCATAATTTCTGGTCATGTCTCTCATTTGTGTCCCAACAGGCTTTTCCTATAAAAAAATCCCATAAGTCTTCGATAAGCAGCTATCTTTTGAGGGTACTCATCTTTTTCACAAACCGGGCAGTCAAACCGCCGACTGCTATTCACACAGCCAGTTCAAAGTTAGGCATTAGTGACTATCTGTTATGAAAGCCTCGGGAGCACGAAATTTGAAACCAAGCATTATCTCAAAATCTATAGTGGAAATTACCAGCAGTACTTAAACATTCTGGTACGAGCTAAAATGGATAGATTGTAAAAGTGCACAGGTCTTGTCCGACTAATTTAGAAATGGCAAACATCCTAGAAAGGACGGAAAAACTGGTGTACTAAACCAGTCAAAAAATAATCTTATCAGAATAGGTCCCTGGAGAAAACTTGATTAATGCCATACTTTTCCTAGTGAGTCTTTATAATCCGTTTGTATGTGCAAACAAGGTGCTCCAATTTTGGTTTGAATGTCTAGAAATTCTATGGGAACATAGCTAATTCTTTAAGACAAAGATAATGTACGTGCACATTAATTCTTGATTCTCCAATGGCTAATGACTTCTCTTGCAAACTAAACTAATGGCTTGTCCAATTGGGTTACTTATAGTAACCTTTTCAGTTTTTATATTCACAAACTGCTAGTTAGTCAAAAAATCAGATGCTCAACAGTTGAAAGCAGGCTGAACAGCAGAAGCATTCACGACCGCTATATCTGACTGTTGCAACCGTATCTGCCTGTCCTCTTTTTGCAGTTAGGTATTAGTCCCTCACTTACAGTTTAGAAACTACTGATAGTTCCACGAATGAAATGAAGAAGATAATTTAGAAATATTTCCCGGCAGTCTGCTCACAGTCTTCATAGATAACCGCGCTTTCCATTCCGTCGTAGCAAATAAGCTGCAGATCACTATATTGACAGCGATTCGTTTAGGCAGTATCATTTGTAACTATCGTTTCTAGGAGCAATAGCAGCATGAAAGAGACAAACATTTGTTGGAAATGAAAGTTTAAGTAAAACGTTTGAAAGGTACTCTCCTGAACTTGGCAATACATTGTTTGTTTCGGGAAATCTGTTAGATGGAATTCCATTTTAACCCAGTATTTCTTTCAAAGCATGCTCTGTGGTACCCGCCAGCCACGGAAATTGATGCAATTCAGAAGGTTTGTGTAAAATTGTGACAAGCTGTCACACGATCCGGTTCTGAGATTAGAGGAATAACTGCTTCATTCGTCAACGTAAATATGAAGTGATCAAATTCCGATAACACATATTTTCATAAATCAACTAACAATGAAAGAAAACAGTAAGTGTTTTGAAGGACGTTCAGTTATTCCATCGAGAGGCAAACCTCAGTGTTCACGTAAATAGTACCCTGATCAACCGGATTAAGCATCCAAAAGGTGAAAAAATGCATAAAAAGGATCATCCGATGGCACCGTCTTGTTAGTAGATTTTGCTTATCTTTTTCGGGGCACTTCGTCCGTTTTGGACTTAATGTTCCTAACAGCCCGCAAGAGGCGTGACTAACGTTTCCCAATTTTTGTTTCAAAGAGATCGTGATATGAATTTTTGGGGCCATAGGCGTTCTTATCCTTAATTACTCGGTATGTCAGTACATTCCACTACACTACGTATCGGTCGGGTGTAGACCATTCCTACCACTTGCGTTTTCCAGTGTCTTGCTTTGGTAGGACAGTGGTCAATTCTTGGTGATGAGTGAAACTAGTCATGATGGTATTAGGCGACATTCTTTGTAGATGTAATCAAGCCAGCAGAGTTTTTGCACCACTGGTCGCCCGCTTCTTCATTTTTCAACACATTAAGGCTACCAAACCGACTGCTAAAGCCACTGGCTTCCAAATTAATCACAAAACACATCAGCTGATAAAACGTTTTCAGTACAAGCAATCTAGCAATTGTATCTGGCTCAGAGGAGCGAGAATTCATTGTCTCTTACATCGGACTGATCATTATTCCACCTCAGGTCGGTAATAAGGTTATGTATGCAATACCCATCGAATTTAAGAAACTGATTCCTGTTAGTCTAAACATTTATTTATTTCACAGAGAAAATCAGTCTTATTCGAGTCTTTCTGGTTACATATATCCTTTTAGCTCACAAAACAACAAGCTATCGACATCTATTGGCCAGTAACAATGTATTAAGTGCACCCACGTATGGAAATGGTTATTTTGCCACTCCTTCTCACGAATAAAGGATATCGAAATATTTGAAGAAGGCGGGTGCAATGGGTCTCCTATATTCTAACGCGTTTATCTACGTTGAATTTGAACTGTCCTGACCTTTAACCAACTGGGAGCTACCGTAGTGTGCTAGCGTGATGAATATATAAACTTTCACATATTGATGGCCTTCAAAACTCAGTTCTTTCTTGTTCTTAAGCACGGGGTTACATAGATGCCAGTCAGGGCGCTAGCTAGCCGGAAATGCAATCTTGGAGCGTTAAATGTTCTCTGATTTACGGGAAACATTTTGCAAGGCTCTGTGATTCTGTTTGGGTGCCGCGGCTTTCAGTTCACACAGACTGACAAGCTATTTGAGCCCATGTGATTACGCAATCTTCATGCACAGCGGACGTCACTAGCAGATATCCTAGGTAAATTCCATGGTGTGGTGTGCACTTGGCGAGGGAATAACCGAAATACATATTCACCAATTCGGCATCGTGTGCTTGGATCGAAGGGGCAGCGAGGTCATCATCCTCGGAGTGAGCTGATTACAATGCCGATTCCGTTAAGCTGAATTATGCTGGTGTCAGCTAACGTTGATCTCTACAGCCTAGATTACGGGTAAAAACCACACAAGAAAAGGCCTAAATTTTCTCTTCAGTCTAAGAAAGATTTCATAATATGACCTAATCATCCTAAAGTCAGACAGCCGGACCAAAACCTGGTTCTTGACGACGTGGTTAAGGATGACACAATGTGTTAGAGCATCACTGGTGCATTCAGCCCTGCTGTAGCTGTTATTAGGGTTTTGGCTTTCGGCAAAAATTACTTCTTTATAAATGGAAATTTCCGACAGTACGTTATGTTCATTGCTGAAAATAGACCTGATGTATTTACAAAGTTCGATAATCGGGACGTGCATCAACACGTTTTGGGCTTAATCTCACTGCACGTGTATATAGAAAAGGAGACGTATAGTGGTACGAGGCTGAATCACCGGACTCTTCTAAGAGTCATCTATAGCCGCCTCATCCACTTACACTGTCTTGACGAACAGTGATGATTCATATTTGGCAGATTTCATCTAAATCATCTTGTGTGACGAGTGTGCAATCATAAAATGTGAATTGTTAACGTGGTTGTTAAACGCCCGCAGTTTGCAAGACCACCAGCAATCAATTGTAGACATGTAAAGACATTCTGAGATTAACACCAACGGTTTGTGGACGGACTCAAGTTTAATCGCTTTAGTACACTTTCCCATCTATTGAATATCGTAGAGTGCTGATTCAGTGATCGGGATTCGAACCCAGTAAAGGGAGCGTTCATATTGCCTGCCAGCCTCTGCTCCAGTGATTCCTTGCTGCTTAAAAAGTAGAGATGTGAAGAAAAGTGAAATTGTATTTTTTTGGTAGCCAAAGTCCCAGAGATTTTCTAGAACAATGGGGTTTCAATAACAACGAAGCAGTATTGATATGTTGAAGGAAATCGGTGGACAGTAACACACGCAAACGGGGATGTGTGGTTAAATCTTGCTTGCCTTGTCAGTCAAGTCAGTGAAACAGGGGCATCAAGCAACTCATCCATGTAGCTCAATGCTGAGCACGTTCGCCTGTTCAAATACAATGGTTAAGCTACCTCTAGCATGCATATGTGGAGCACATATAGCACGCTGGGATTACGTGTCAGATATCCGGAGGTCGAACTTCAGCACGGCCAGAACTGTGCACTGCTGTCGAGGTCTTATAAGAGCGAAACTCGAATCCAATATTCTACCCCATTTGGTGTAAAAGCACCAGAATAATTGCGCTATATCATCTCGAGATGTCGATCGACGACGAACCAACGAAGTAGTTGAAAACCGAAAACATTATGCGTCTTGGTGGCATCACCATTTAACAAATATGCAGGTTGTGGAAGATTTATGATACGATGGATAGAAGGCTCGCAAGTTTGGACCTTGTCCAAGCTACTGCATATTAAATTCTTCCTGCAATGCATGACGCGCATAGTTGGCCTGCTATTACAAAAGCACATAGTGCCCGTCTACCTATTTCCACATAGCAACATCTTCATTTTTTGAGTTGCACGTGGCAATGATGGCGGCGGTATTCGACAAATCCACTGAGTTGAACACTCGGAACCAGTATTCCATTTAATGCTGCCACTCTGTCGAAACTGGCTGCGAACACAGTTTCTCTCTACATCATCCACATAAGTAGATCGTTTTTGCAAGGTCTAATCACCCACACTTGAAAACCATTATGAAGAGATGCGTCAACAAAGTAGCCAGTACTGGCATTTAGTCAGCGAAAACGTTATGTGAACCAGTGGGTGTGGCAAACTTGGTTACTATTATTATACCCATCATCATCACCATCATCATCATCAGCTGCTGCTGCAGCGGCAGGAGCAATGACAGCAACACCAGATGAAAGCACTGGAACTTCATTGCCTTTCAACCATGTCAATTTATTTAAATGATGCATTACTATGTGAAGAAATAACTGAGGCAGGAAGACCTAGGGCAAAGACAAAAAACATATGAGATACCTACACTTCTAACAGAGTCAGACAATCTGGACAGAAACTGATAGTATGGACGCCACTGGTATCGGATAGCCTCCCTATCTTTTAGAGTCTCCAGCTAAGCACAGAGTGGAACACGTGTACTCCACCCTGGAAGGCAAACGGCATCGACAGCACCTGAATGATTCGTAACATCTATGCAACTGCGATCTGTTTCAGGCTTGTTTCAGAGGGCGAACATTAAAAGCTGCCAGGTGGATTGAGCGTCTGGTTTTGAAGAATGATTTTGAAGTATCTGCGGCCGAGTTACCCGTAGACATTGCAGCTAACGGCTGTGTGCGGCAAACGGGTATGTTAGTTCTTAAGAATGAGTCTACAAGGATGGCGCTGGCGACGGGCTGAGTAAGGAGAGAAAAACAGATAAATGAAACATAAAGAATAGAGGCGTCAGCAGTAGCCTGATTTTGCTTACTCGCCCTACTGTGTGCAGCAAGCAAGGCAACCCGGCTGATGGAACCATACGACGACGGTCGTGATGAGATTATTCTTAGGTGTGATTGTATCTGGGTCGGCACACTACCAGATATCCAAGACCTGGACCAGAGGATGGCTAAAATATTTAGCCAAACCTTTAGCTCAAACTTCTAACCGCTGTGTAGTGGTGGTTTGTGTAAAACGGTCAGAACAGCCTACACTTTCAAGTAGCAAGTCGTCACACATGTTCTAACCCCCAAACTGGGGGACCGGGATATCTCTAGCAATTGACCAACCCGGTATAAGAGGCTCAGTGAGTGTCACACGTACACTCCTCAGTATAACTCGATTGGTTATGGATGTGCACAAACCATCAAACCACCATAAGATCCAGTCACTCCGCGACGGAAATAGTTGGTCAACCTATTATTCGATGCAATTTTAATAAGCTAATTTGAATAAGACCGAACAGGTGCGTTTACGTCAAATCAGTTTTCAACCAATTGGAAAATGTTCGGGACCGGTTGGTTAGTCATCGTTTCAGAGAGGTTTGGTAAAACTACCAATTGTTTACCAAACCTCTCTGAAACGATCAAACCAATTTTCTTTACAGTGCTAATGTCTTTAGGGATTCTACTTAGAAAATACGCAATAAGTGAAACAGATGTCTGGGAGAAGTGAAAGTGGATGTGTGTGGAGAACTTCCAGCCGATTTGTCCATAGTAAAACAGAAACGAAGAATAATGTCACTCCACCGATTCCAATTTTGCATGCCTTTTAATACCTCAGCCTAAAGAAAGAACACCGTGTGAATCAACCCACATAAGTGTACCAAAATCCACGAAATCCAAAGGTCTTGTCAGTGACTGATTTAGAGGTCGAAAGCGAAAAACAGACCCTGGTGAAAAAGTTGAAATTTCATCTCCTTCAATAGCTATTTAAGGTATGATCAACTTTATTGCTTGAAAAAAGGCTTATTAAGGTTTTGTTTACACGGGTATTCGGTCTGTTTCCACGGTTCTTGGTGCATCCTTTGTAAGACGGCAGCCACAGAAGTGGTGTCGAAATGCAATAAGCCTGCACTTGACAACTGCTTTTCCCCTTGCTTCTACCTTTTGAGTTGTGCGGCTGACCCACTATTTTGGGCTCCAATCTTTTCAGAAAACTTCCCTGAATTTCAGTATGTCCCGTATTTGACCTCACAAACGCTCGACCACCACTTGCATGGAAATATGACATCAGATGGTCGTTGGTTTGTTCGCTGAGCTGAGCAATTTGATTGCAAACGTTTCATCACCAATCTAGGTGGTTGTGTGCACAACCACCGACCCATCGCTACTCTCCACCACGCTACCTAACAAAGCACTGATGATGTCACCTCGATTGGTGATGAAACGTTTGCAATCAGATTGCCCAGCTCAGCGAACAAACCAGCGACCATCTATGCTACCTGAGCTACCAACATTCTCCTCTATATGACATCAGGCTTTCTACCAGGCCCATTCAGTCTTCTTGGATCGCCTCTAATTGCTGCTCAAACAAACACTGAACGAAAATATCAAACTTTGTTATTGTTTAGTCTCCAAAGACCATCTTGCTTAGGATTTTTAAACTTGAGCTCATCCAAAAATGCTTCGTCAGTTGATTGATCGTCTTGGCACATCACCCAGTTCAAGCTTTTTTCAATTTTTCCTTATTGTTTGATAAATGATCGGGTCCTGAAAAGATGGATAGGCATCAAGTTTAGGAATCAGCACACAAATCTATTGTTGTCTCTGGTGAAATGGAGCCAAGGATTTGATCGAAAAGGTGCCTTCAAAAAAACACGTCCTGTTTCACGCTGCTCAGCATTCGGTTTGGGGAAAAAATTAAGGTGAATGAACAAATCCAATAAGATGTAGGCTTTCTGTGTTCTTTATTTTCCTCAGTGCTGTTCTCCCGTGGAATTTTTGTCGAATTTCCATTTTCTATATTGGATGTCAAGGTCTTCGCCAATCGACACGCCTACAAAGGCCATACTGAGCAAGACTGTTCCTCTAAAATAAGCAGTTAGTGAAAATATTTAGAAACACTACACCTGGTTATCCTGGGTTGAATTTCCAAGTTAAGCAGCAGAGGCCAGCAGATCGCTGCTGGCCTCAGTTTGAAATGTTGTTCTTGTTTTGTAATACACATAAAGACATAAATGATACGTTATAATTGTCTTGCCGCTCTGTGAATTCTTCGATTCTCCTGAATTACACAAGGCAAACTGTACCCCAAGACCGTAGGCTTGTTTGGATTGCTGCATAAACCAGCCTCAAGTTGCGACGTCCATAGCAGAGACACGTTATGCGTCGGAATAAGATTTGTGTTCCATTTTGCTTACACTCACAGGCACACACACAAAAATTAGCCGTCTGGTTGGGGTGTAGAATTAATGGAATATTTGTGTACAAATTTCTACCAAACAGGTACGGAAAAATTGACATGTTTACTTAGACCTAACCCATGAACTGCTATTTTTCAACCACGATAAGACTCATTAGAACTGTTTATTTGGTCTCAATGTGGACGATTTGTTCAATGCCGACCTCTGGAACTCTCCGCTGATGAACTGATGACAAGCGAACAAGTTTAATGCCGTCAGAGTGACTGAACAAAAACCAAATGTCAACTTTGTGACCTCAGAGCTTCAAATGACCTGTGTTAAAGTTGAAGTTGTGTGTGTGTGTGTGTGTGGAAGCAAGATGCTCTACTTGACTCTACTTGCTTCGGAAAGTCGCCTAATCATTGTGACTGTCTGATCAACTAAGCCGATAATAAACTATTTTGGAAACGGACATTGCCACTGAATAGACTGCAGTGCTCACCCTAGACATTCTTCTCTATCTTCATTTGCATCTGCTCCCGTGATGGAAAGTTTCCTTTCATTTCTTACAGAAATTTTGTCGTCCTGTACACTTATACTGACTACGCTACCTTGCTAAGTGACAAAAGAACGATGACAAACCTATATATTGATGAAATAAACTCAAAGATTGCGAATGACGTGATATTGTTGCGCGATGAAGCCTGATTTAACGTAATTTACAAACAAATATGGGTTGGCTCTTTGAGTTTTACCCACGGTATTAAGGAATCTTTCAGAGGGCTCCGTTTACTTTGTATAGTTATCCACGTTTAGCCGATTCTTTGAGTTATTTGCATCACATATGTGAAGTCTGACCTGTCTCAGAATGGTCGCCTTTTTTGGTTACCTTGTACAGTATTTACACCTCACTTTATAGCACCTCTTACATGAAGCGTGCCTGTACGGGCTTCGGTATCATATAGGAGAACAACCTTATTTTAGAAGTCAAAATCTCGGAACCTACAGAGGCGATAAATCAGTTTACGTCTTGCGACAACCCCGTATCTATGAGCAACTACCAACTTCTCAAAGGTGTTATTGAAAATTCTTTGCTGACAATACAACTGTCACACATTGATGATGGCAACATCTACCAACACCAAATGGTTAAGCACACTGAATATAAAGAATGCGTTTTTTTTTCTGTTCCTATTGCATGTGATGCACATGCGTTTTGCATCAAGCCGAATGACAGAAAAGGTTGCCACTTGGGTAAAAATAAGTAGATTTCGTTGGTTGTCTGCGGTCGTTAGCGCACAGATAGCTACTTAGTTTCAACCTTGTCTTATCGCGTAAAATCACGGCGATCAGAATATGCTCGTCTACTAATACCACTGATGTTGGTATTCTCTAACAAATTATATTCACCAACCGATCGAATTCTCCAACCCACTGGACTATGAATGTCCAGGTTGATAAACTGTCAGTCAAACAACTTCTTTTCAGATAGATATTGCTGCGTATCTAAGCACAAATTTAAGAGTGAAATTCAACTGACCGCGTGATTCCTTTTTCTAACGGTGTCCTGTAATCACACTGTGCAAAATTGCTGCTTGGATGGCAGGTTGCTTATCACACTATCTCTGGAAAAGTATCACTGCCTGAGCATAGTACCTGAATACTCGTTTTGCATGTCTTAGGTCAAAAGATTACAAAATCTTTATGTGGCTTTATGTAGCTGTGGAGAAGTATTGTGGCCGAAATCACTCAAAGTGAAGCGTCTCAGTCTACGTTTGCAACTCCTTGCCACAACCCAACGACAAGATTTATTGGCAGAAGATAGGTTGGAATGCTGCTAAAACGTTGAAAACTATCCACCAAAATTCTCTCTATCAGTCACTACGCCAAAACATTATTGGTGATACGGACGGTAATTTTTTCCGCGGAAAGATTCGACGAAACGAAGGGTTTAAAAAGGACAAAATAAGTATACGAGAGCGACTAACTCACCCGGAGCATTTTATAGGCGCAAAAAATCTGCAACTGGCACTTTAAACTGAAGGTTCAGGGTTGTACCATTGGCAGTTTCAGTAAATTATACAATAACCTAGCATTAGGCAGATTCTAAAAAAGCCCAACCTCACGAGATCTTTTTCAGAAAGCATGAGGACTGCGTGGCAAGGCAACTGATGTTTATTTCGAATTTCATGTTCACTTCTAGCGGTTGCCGCTGTTGCTTGTCACGATTAGTGACCAATAAGTGTGTCAACTGAATTCATTCTACAAATGATGGGTCGCATGACTAGGGTGTATTGTATAGGCCTAATTTTAAATATGAACCCAAATGTGGTTAGCCTAAACGTTTTAGTCATCGCTTCAGATCATCGGCCCCTTGAACTCCCTCTTGTGAGTTTACGTGTGTATGCGTACGTAGTGACACTGTCACCTGAATTACGTTAGTATTAACGCTCACAGTTAACTTATGAACTAGTTAGTATAGTCAAGAATACTTCTGGAACGCTGATGTCAATCTCTGAAAGGGTAGCAACAGCGTCAGTACACCGCTGCAGGCCACCTATGAGTTCAGTATAACAACCGTGACTTCAATAACCTCAGGGTGCTCAACTCTAATGAAGCGTGAGCAAAGCTACCTCCACCGGGTTTCGATGGCTACGCGGGGAGCATGGCGATGATCCTACCAGGTGCGCTTCAGGGATGATCAATCGCGACATACTGATAATGTAAGCTTTACAAACGAATTCTCTATTGAGATAAGCATTCAAGAAAAAACAAGAAATCATCGTCACTAGCAGTTTCGAACAACTTTACATGGCGGTTTCGGGGGGATTGTGTACCCCGAGAAATAATTTTGTTGCTTGATTCCCGTCAAGTAGGACCTGGGTGTTTGCCAAGGTATTGAATAGCTACCTGTGGTGGTTTTATAAGTTTATTTTGTTTAATTGCAGGGAGAGATATGAACGAATCAGACAGCTGTTGGTCAGCCCTCAATTTCTACTAAAGGGCCTCAGTAATGCACGGCACATACAGCATGACATAAGGTTGATGGAAACTCGGGGACTGCGCTCCCATAATGAGCCCCAGGAAGAGCCAAATGGCTAGTGGGCTGTCGAAGAGTATTCAGCTGTTTTCATTATTTCGCTATGAAAATATTCCAAAGAGATACTACCTGTTACGCTAAAGCACTATTGAATGAGCACCTTCGCAGACGGATGGTGGACTGGGCGCTTCCTTTGAGCAAAATATGATTCGACTTTTGTGATAATACAAGGGTACCAAACATCAGAGTACCGAAATTTCACTCTAGGTTTATCCATTTCGAACACATAGCAGTCCATCCCAGTGTCCTCTTGGACCACAATGTAAAGTCAAGTATTCATATGCAGTCCATATGCGTTACGAAATGCTTAAATCGGGAGCTCCGTAGAGTTGCTGCTACTCAGTGTCATACTGTTATTCTTCGCATAATTAACAATGCACAAACAGCCACGAAATCTCGTTGCGAAGGCATTTTTATTAGACGTAATCCTCGGAGACTGGCATAACCACCCCCTTCGGATGGATTATTTTTGAATTTGGTGGCATTTGACCACAGGGAAGCATGCCGATTGAACAATATAACGACTGTGGTGTACTTAGAAATTTGTGCGCAACATAAACCGGGCAGTTCGACTGAATATGACAAACTGAGTGACAAACGACAACAAGTTTGTTCGAAATCTACTAAAGGGTTACAGAGGACCAGAAACAGCTTTCAGGCATTCGGAACAACCTGGGCCTTTTGAATGTCGTCGAAGGCTTAGAGCCGGAAAAGCATAATTCATAGGGGCTTTTATGAAAAACGAACTCCTTAAATTGCATACAGAAACAAGGTTTCTTCAACCACTAATTACTTTGACCACGAATACTTAAGTTTCCAAATAAAACCATAAACTTGAAAAACTCTCCTAACTTAAACTTTGTCTCGAGAAAATACTCTCTTGGCGAGTTTCCCCGGATGGTTCCTAATCAGCCACTCTAATTGGCTGGTTAACAAACACAGTATGATGAGACTTGCTTCTCAACTACAACCTATATTTTATCATATGCACAAGTGACGTTGATGCTTGATTAACCAGTTTAGGCTGCTTGCCCCCTAGAGGAGTATGCACACACAGGTTGGAGGCTGGAATGATTGTCATAGTATCAGTCCGAACAGAACAAGAAATGTCTTCGGTAACCCAGTTCATAGAGGGTTTGCACACATTTTGTAAATCTCCTCTGAGATGTAGCTGAAACCATATATGTGTACACCGCAAGGCATCATAGCGCCTTGAGGTCACTAGGCTGATAACATTTTACTTCAGTCTAACATAAAGCTATCGAAACCGAAGTAAACACGGAGTGAAGTAGATTTAGCGATGGGAGTTCCATTTATAATGTTACAGCTATTGGCCTCCGCCATTATTACAGACGACCTCATCAGTTGTGTATTATAGAGCCCCAAGACAAGGGCTTTCATAAAGTTTGCCTACTAACAACTGAGCACTGCATGCAGGCTAAGTACCGCTTACAAAAACACAACAACCTGGTGTAAAATCCCATGTTGCTTTGGGTACATTGAATCTGATTTATATCCAAGTTTCAAGCGTTATTTTTGCCCCTTACTTCTGATACCTGAACCCATGTTTATTCTGGAGAAATGTAGCCCCCAAAGAAATTTAACATTCAAGTAAATCGCTGAAGCAGTGTGAGATAATGAATTGTGTCAGCTAGTTTAAATTTTGGTCGAGAACTTTTATTGGGTCCTTTTATAAGAACATGCAATCTTCAGCCACATATTTTACACTAACAAGGACTATTAAAATACCATTTTGAATGGCAATTTCGTAGGTTGTATTTGATCTACGTTTCAAAAGCAACAACAAGAATTTTCCCACACAAACTTTGTTCACAAAAGCGTGAACTCCTGCATGCGTATAATATTCCACGCTTAAGTAGGGTTCCATTACTATTAATTTTCGTTTTCAGAAGTTCGTCCTCATCCAGCTGATCTGATTCTTCATGTAGGCTTCCAGTTACCGTGTCACGTGACCCACGTGATGCGTTGAAAGCGAAAACAGTGCATTTTAGTTGCGCTCCCTTGTAAATTATAGGCATTCAGATCAGATTGACAACACTTCCGATATCAGGTAATTATTCCTTGTAGTGTCTACCTTATTGGATGACATATTCAGGAAGCATTTCTAAGGAATGCTAACTACTTATCACCATTTTAGTAATCTCGAAGGACTTAGCTTGTTCACCTCGAAATCCATAATATAGGTAAATGTAACGACCTATTAGCTAATTTCGACACAGGACTAATACACGGGTAATCCATGTTATAGCCCGAATGACAGTGCCAGCTCAGACCTCGCATCAAGTGGAACATACCTTATTGCCGCTAAACCCTTGCTTCAGTAAATCAACATAGAAAAACTATAGCTTCACAGTAACTGAAAGAAACACGTTTACCTTTTGATGGCTTGCTAATTATCATAGCTGTAGTTCCAGAAAAGATGAAACACCAATTTGTTTTCCACTGTTCCTAATATTCAGGGCTATAAAGGTTTTCAGTTGCTGTATGTTGAGCTTGTCGTCCCTTGCCAAATCCTCTTCTTCAACAAATGACGAAATGGAGGTGCTGGATGAAAACAAGGGTGGAAATTCGGACTTGTGCGGGTGTAAATTGGTTGAGTAGCTGGACGCCTCACTTTGCTACGTTACATGCCGCGGTGAATATGGAAATATTCCTTATTGCGATGCAAGTGATTAACGTTCATTAGCAAGTAATAATTGGGTCTTGACCGTGTTAGCGAGCGTGAAACCCGCTTGTCAGTACAGGTTTTCAATAGTGCAGTATCCTCTCCGGGACAGTAGAATAACGAACAAGACGAAACATCGACAGAAATAATACACCTCCCGATAAGTCGTCAACCATGGTGAAACTCGTGAATATTGAAAAAAAAATTGTCTCATTAATGTTTCATAACAAGGATGATCAAAGGCTCATGAGTGACTTATCGTAGACATTTTGGGCTGTGACAAAAGTGGTGGTTCACTTACATGGTCGTCTGGATGGGGCTTGCTGTGTCATCAGATTTGAGACCGGTTATAACTGAGTCTTGTTGAATGTGGCCACATCCAACGACATTAAAACTTGATCCGTTCTCAACCACTTTGCAACCACACGCTTTGGGTAAGTCCGTGTAGTTGTGAGCGCAACTGTCCAGTGCATAATCATGGTCTGAATATTTTTTTTACTGAAAACAGTCTTTCTACCAAAGGATGAACATAAGGCAGTCATTGGGTACTTCGGTATTTAGGTCACTTTAAGTCGATTGGCTCACTACTGGTTGGCTATGGGGTGAATTACAGTTGATTCATTAGTGTTGGTATTCACGATCAGGTATTCGGTCATGACTGAAGAGACGGCTCAGAACGGAAAAAAAGGCTTCGCCTGTTGCATGAGCCTCCTATCCAAGACATCGTCACTCGGACAGCCTGTCGATGTATTACAATGTGATATGAATAGCTTTACTAGGGGACATGCGACGTGACACCTTATGAGTGCGTGTAAAACCTGCTGCTGGTCAGACACGCTTAACACAAAGGTAAAGTTTTTGGCTACCAGACAGAAGGTGTGAAGTTCGCATCTTCCTAAAGCTTTGTGAGATGCACATCGCTGATGATTCCGAATCACGCTAGACCATATGGCTTTTCAGTCTGACCCGACGTCAGTTTCTGAATGAAAAAACGTGCGGGCAATCCAGTGGACTTTATGCCTACTCGCTGAATTGAAACAAGAACCAGGAACTCTATGAATAGCAGTTTACCACATAACACCACATCCTTACTTCATTGCGTTCTAACATTATAGCCATCGTGACACCCTTGCAGCTTGTAGCCAGGGTTGAATATCCTAATGAGCTTTCACTGATCTAATGGAACGTTACAGTGAAAGTAACTAAGACCATCCGATGCCGATCCGATACAGAGAGTATTTTCCGTGCAAATTCTCTCCTAGTCTTGTGAACGGAACGTGCCTCTTATTAGCTCAAATGGCTTCGGTCCTACAGGTGGATTGACGGTTCATGAGCACAAATTCGTGCCGCAGATACTTTCTCCTTGTCTCAGTGAGCTTCCTAAACAGGTTTGTTGCAAATTAAGAATGTCAAAATTCTCACTTTGACCTTCACTTTAGTTATTTCATCTTCGCACTAGAGGTCACGAAGGTCAGAACCCCATGTTTTTCAAACTGTCCGTGAGATAAAGCATTAATTTTTCCGAAAGAAGTGGTCAAATTCATGACCCGTATCGCGGGGGTCGCCCTTATTTATCACAATATCAAGCAGTATTCTAGAAATTTCACATGAACTACTTCAGTCTTTTACCGTACTTCTAACCAAACTATCCCTGTCTACAAACAAGCTGACAAAACAGCCACAATCAACTGAGAGTATAACTCAAATGTATTGGCCCGAAATAGCGTGTATCCCAGCTAGCCACATTTCCTTCTCATTAGATACATTGTTAATTTGAACCAACCGCCGGAAGAAAAATTAAACGAGTCTGTCTTTAAATCCATCTCCCCTGTCTACACGTAACCCATTTGAAACGCATCATCGTTTCCTCCCAATTTTTCTCGTCAGTCAGGCAGCTTCTGGAAAGAGGGCTGAATCCTAATGTGGCGAAGGATGACGGACTAACACCGCTACATCAGGTAAGATAGGTTTTTTTGCATCTGCATTTGGTATTCATCTTTCATAGGTCACGTGGTGACTGGATACATTATCGCTGGTTCATGGTACGGTTTCCTCGTTCATTTGACAATTAGTTTTAACCCACTGCAGGTCACAGCGTGTCTCTGATCTTAACTACTGGCATATAACAAGTAGTTGCCCCGATCAGCCCTCACAAATCACAGGAGACGCTTCGGATTAGATCTCACTGCTTGTCGGCCACCTGATGCTTCTACGGAATATTAGCGTAGGTCACCATTTTTGGGCACCTCTTTTCCAGGGTGCAAACATATGGCCGTTTATTACCACTTATTACGATTTCCTTTCAGAGGCAATGCGACACAAAGCAGTGACTTGCATGCCAGTATTGCCAAACTAGTAGTCGCCCATTTGAATGAATACGGTCACTTGATTGTAGTTCTGCATTCGGAATGCTATACGAGCACCACTTATACACTATAACCTTTGAGTGAGATTTTCTGGTCATATTTGATGTAACCGCCCTTAACGCATACAATGTCAGTTTGCGCAAACTGAGACTTCCACTTGCAGACTGTCAATTTGCCACACATACCGATGGACTACCATGCGGTAGATGTTCCATTTCAACTGAGTGGCATCTCAGCAACAGACCTTTCTAGCGAACTTGGATAACTGAGAAAGGAAGGGGACAACAATTGTAGCTGACGAGTAGATCTGTCAATATGTTGTTTCCATGCCGATTATCTTAGACATGAAGGAAGATCCCTTGTCTATTTCTGCATTGTTTTTGCAAAGCTGGTAGAATACCTGGCTGTCAATTATTTAACAACCGTCCTTTATTCGTCATCGTTCTAAGACACCAGGAGCTATCATTTGGGTGTTCTGATGGGTTTAGGACTATTTCTTCCTGTCTAACTCTCCGAATTCTTTCCTCGAGCTTCTCACCGGGTACAGAGCGCCCAAGCAGGTGCACACGGCTTGGCGTGAACCACATTTAGCGTTACTTAGCGTATCGAGATAAATAATTGTCTTTTAACGGGACAAGCCGATCCGGAAACGGATGCCAGCCAACCAAGGGGGTGGACATCGGATGCGCTAATCAAAAATACAATATGGGTAGAAAAACTGACAATTTTTGGATTTTGGACCGTATAGATAGCTAGTAGGATTCAAAAATATTTTGCTGTTTGCCTCAATGGCTCCATTATTTGTCACTGATCTCGTGCGGACAAATTTTTTTGGATCACAAACCCGTGGAGGTAATTAATATCAGTGCTATTTAATAATGTTTGGTACAAAATACAACATATTGCGTTTTGTGAACAGCTACCTTAGACATACGTTGAGAGCAAGTTGGCATAATTGTTTCACTATTCATTGATTAGGCAAAATAGCTCATGACATTTTTGCGGAAACATTCAGGAAAGCAAAATATCAAGCTTCCGTTTGCTGGTTCCCATTCTGTTTCAAAAGGCTTGTATCAACAACAGCGTGGAGATGTGTGAACTTCTGCTTCGTTATGGGGCGGATGTCAATTGTCGAGATGCGGACCAATGGACTCCCCTTCATGCCGCAGCTGCCAGTTGTCACGTGGATGTATGCGAATTTCTGTTAGCTCAGTAAGTGTCCCAAAGTTAATGTGTGCGTGTTTTTCTTAGTTTCAAGGATTCATCAAACAGAGAGGCTGGTGAGCCTACATTATATCGGCAAAATCTTCCTTATAATTGCACGTTTGCATACGAAATAAACCACAGACGTGAAGAAAGTTTGCGAAATAAGCTCATTTGCACATTGCTTTGATTCTGACGAGATATTAGACTAAATCCCAGCTGCAGTACTCGTTGATGATGCTCTTCAACTAAATTTCCTGCACAAAGACCACCTCATTTTCAGTTACTGCAAAAATCGAGATATGACAGGATAGTTGCTGAAAACTCTTCAAGAACCCGTGACATATTTCGCCCTTCTTAGTGTTTATCAGGTAGGTGGAATCCACCAGATTTTGTCAACCTTATGTTCTATCTGAATCCAAATTTACGAAATTCGTGCATTAAGGTTATTTAATTGACGAATTGTCTTTGTTTACACAGAACCACATCGCATGATAAGATTTCAATGGCACCACCTCTTCTCATTTCTCGTAATCAGAAACTGTTTGAATGTTTAGTTAACACGCAAAAGATAACTCAGGGGGACATCATGTCGTATCTTCGCACGATTTCTACCCTTATGTTTCTTGTCTACTTTTGCTGCCAGTTTATTAACCGCTGGTGGATTATCCAGGTGCCTTCAGGTTTGGTTCATATTCTTAGCCTTGCAAAAACATTGGAATGAATAAAGATACATATTCGTGACCAGCTGTGAGACCTGGTCCTTGGGGTTTTGAACATTTTTTGAGCGGGTTGATAAGATGATCTTTCAGGTTTGCGGGGTTTTTGACTTGTGGCACCCAAAAGATCTCACCTTAAAGACTGTTGGATTATTCGCTCCTTCTTTTTTCCTGCCAGCATCATAGGTTCTTCTCTAGAAATACGCATGTTTGTATTGATTTTTTTGGCAGAACAACGGTTCTATTTAGGAGTCTCCTTAAGGACTTTTAGTTCCCATTTGCGACTTTTTGATAACCCATCCTTCGGGCTGTCTGGGTCAAACATTTCTGTGTTACCAGAAATCGGTCACAAAGACTCAGGTCAGTCCAGACAAACCTCACCTTATTATTGAAGAGATGTGATTTTTTCTGTAGTATTGCAGAAGTACTGTGCGCCACTGTTTGAGCACTTTATTTAGTGCTCGAATCTGTGGGAGAGGGCCGGTGAGCGAGGAGCTGCAAGGGCCAATGATACTTCCCGGTTGCCTAGGTCGAAGAAGGGGGTTTAGTTGAGGTTGAGCTTTTGATTCAAAAGTCTGACCCAGAAGGCAGTATGATGATGTAAGGTTTTGTTCGGGGATCCTGTCTCTAGCTTTTGACTCAAGAGTCTGAACCGCGAGACAGCCGTTGTTAGGGTTTTCTTGGGGGACCCGTCCCGGTGCCATTGACTCAATACTCCGACCCACTTGGCTGCAGGGAGCCGGTCAGGCCCTATGGCGTAGGGAGTAAGGCATTACTGCCTCACTCCTAGTGCAGCTGCGCACAGCAGGTGCCTTTTGAGCAGCACCGGACTCTTTGGTTTTAAAAGTATTTCGACCGTACTGAATAATGCGCCGGCCATCACGGTCAACCTTTGCGAGATTGGATTGTACGGTTTTGGGGCCGAACTTTTCTAACCCGTCCTTCCTCGGGGGAGGCAGCATTGCTGCTTCCATAAATAATGACATGCTGGTCGTCTGGGGGAAACACCTTACTGCCTTCACATTCATATCGCAGAGGACAGTACGACTTTACCTCCGCACCGCCTCATAATACGATAACTCGCAGCACGGGGATTCGTTTTATTCGTTGGGCTGCTCCTCGTTGACCTTCCTGACATGGTTGAACCTTTAGAAACTGAGTTCCAGCCAGTATAGCCCACAGGATCATTGCAGCACTGAAGCCCGACCACCACGACAAGGTGACAGCTCTAGGTCGGAATGACAGTTTTAGGTCGGGCCGAATGTAGTCGCTGGTGATTCGTCTACTACTTGAATGCCTCTGTAGTGACTGGGTTTGATCTTCATTTGTTTGAGTTCATGGATGTTTTTAAGTGTAGCAGAAACAGATCAGCATTGCTGACTTTACAATGAAAGTTCGAGTATACTTTCGGTTGACTAGTTTGACTAGGGGACGGTTTCCAGAATCTCTATGTCTATTAACCGATGATGCTGTCAGCCTATGCAGCGTACGTCTTAACTTGGGTTTTGTGCCGCCTGGCAACCCCACAGTTACCTAGCTTAAGTACGTTTGACTTGGTTTGTTTATTAACCCCGACTGGCTTGTGATACACTACCCGGGAACATTTTCTGTCCGTTCTGATGATTAAAATCGCATAAGCGGAGGATACGCAGCTCTGGTTCTCCAAATCACATGTGGATTTGGGTTCAGAGCATGCTGAACTGAGAGGAATCATTCTGTACCGGAGACACGTACAGTTGAGTTTCCCAGTAATCATATCATCAACATGCCTTCAGTAGACGACTTTTTGACCAATGATGTGTCATAATCCCGAGCATGCTAACTCGCCCAAAACTTTCCAAAGGTGGAACTCACTGCTAAACCACTCATCTTTTATTGGGACTGGGGTTTTATAGTACACCTGATCAGCATCCCTTAATTTTCCCCTCTATCGGCGTCAATGGTTGAAAAATCATTACTTTTTCATGTCATTGTCTGCGCGGCCTAAACGTCTGTGGATTAATAAAGATTGTGAATGATGTCAGACGTCAGTTGTTCAGTGTTGCACTGCGGAGGCGGGCTGTATGGCCACTTGATTTCGCCTGAAGTGCTGGTCTTTGTAATGCCTGTTGAGACAGTTCTGCTACCTGGGTTCAGTGAGAAATGCGTTTGCATGTCCTATCTACTCACACATTAACAGTAGCATGATCAACGTTGGCAAGTGAGCCCCTCTTGAAACTCTGTTTACGTTGTGGTTCTTGTCAAAACATCCACCGCTGCTTCGTATCTCTATTTGTCCTTTATTCAGAGCTAGTATTCATCTACTGTCCAATAGCTGCATACTATTTTGTTAAGCAATAGAAATGGAGTTGGTCACATGTGGGAACAAGGACATATCGAACAATTAGGTAGGAATGAGTAGCTTCACCGCTTATTTTTTATGAATGCCAAATACACTTTAATTCAATGTGTTTTCATATGTGGCATACTATTTTGTGTTTGAAGGGACCTTTCCATTTTTGAACTCAGATACTTTTAGCAAAGTGATCACTAAGCTGAAGCCAGCAGGCTGAAAACCTCGGTAAACTTTTATTCTTTGTTCATAGTGTGAGGGGATCTTGGTATTCTTAATGGACATTCCGCGAAGCCAATCTATGTCGAAATGCCGAAAAGCACTTTTCAGCTGTTTCAACCCTATTGGAAATCATCAGCACGGTGCATCTCACGAAACTGCAGTAAGGATTTTGGAACCCGCTAACTCCCGGCTAGTAGTTTGAGTTCGAGTGGCTGATCATTAGTGTGGTCAACTTACACTCATTCTTCAAGTATGGTATCCATATCACGTGGTCATACGTCTTGACGAGCTCTCTGTTAATATATCCACATCTCCTCACACTACCAACGAAATACCTGTCACAAAATTAGTCAGGCTTTCTTCTGAGAAGTCGTCACTCGAAGAACCAGTCTATCAACACGTGATTATGCGGTGCGGATGCCGTGAATGAGGGATGAGTGGCGTCATATTCTGCTTAAGTGCGAGCTCATCACACTGCCGATTATGCACTATCAGCTGAACGGTTGGGTGTTAAAACGACTAGCCAGGAGCCTGAACGTTTAAAACTCCTTACTGCGGTTTTGTGAGACATGCAGGACCAATGTTTTCCAATAAGGATGAGAAAGTTCCACAGTGCCTCTCGGCTTTTCAGCATAAGTCGGCTTCATTTTCACAGAAAAATTTCCATCAAAAGTTTATTAATTTGATCGGACACACAATTCACTCTTCTTCCTTGTTATTTACTGAGTGGTAATCAAATATCTTCATCAATGGATGAACGCCTACACATCGTTATGAGAACGTGTGATCAGATCCTGAAGTTGTCAACCAAAAGATACCTTCCGCCCTTACTGGGACTCCTCAACTGAACATGTGATTCCAAGTTCTCTCCCTCCCTACCATGGCTGGTTGGATGAAATTACATTAGATATGATTCACAATATTTGAAAAGGAACTGCCACACAAATGCATTTCTTATTGATCTATACGATGACCGATACAGGTCATTTATAGCGTTGAAAGCTATGAACAGGATGACTGGTACAAAATACTGACCCTTCTTTTAGCCATGTTAACGTCAAATAGCACGCAGTTGCTTGTTTGCTTTAAAGTTAGCCTGGAGGTATACTGAACATCCTCACTTGTTTTCTCATAAAGGAATATCCTAAACAATAAATTCACTTGAGTCATTCATGAACACCAAACCATATGCAAACGAGAGTATTTGTCGAAGTCCTCACGTGTTATTTGAATTTTTGAAATGACTGAATCATTGACTACTCATTTTTGCATAATGAGGCGCGACATGCTCCTATATTAAGTCCACCGCAGAAGAATGTGGCAAGGCGGTTATACGAGTTTCAGCGCAACTGATGAAAGAAAATATGCACACAAAGCGTGTTAAAATGTTATCCCAACGACGTGTAACACCAGGTGGGCTTAACAGTGACTGCCTAAAGGTGTAACAATATACATCCTCCTTCGGATAAAAATTTCTCGAAATCTCTTTGAGCCACAAAACCTCAGTCCTTCAGCTGACCTAATATCTGTGGATAATAGTTTCAGCCCGGCCACCTCCGGTCTGAAAGTATCCCGTACAAAGGAAGGGTTTATTGTCTATCCTGGATTCGTTACCTGGAACTGTGTATTTAACACAAATGGGCATGACTCGCATGTGATTTTAAGTGGTACCTGTATAAGTCACAGAAAAATCAGTATTCAGGAGCTCGTCCAACATCTCCAACACTTAGAAGGGGAGCTCATCAAAAGTGACGCACGTCAACATCACTCCCAGTGTCAAAGGGCCGGACAAGTCAGAGATTTTTTAGCATGGCAACTATATTCGAGACACTAGATGGAAGCATTGCCAAATAACAGATTAATAACCGGAGCATCCTCTGGCTAATGCCTTGAATACTGTTCACTGTCACTGGCACCGTATTCACTAAGTAAATCGTTTCACACTAGAAATAAAAAGTTAGCTCAAAATCAGCATCTCGACGTCAACAAATGAGGGTATTTTGCCAGCTTCCATTGGGTGATTATTTGCTTGTTGTTTTGTGTCTGGAAGGCGGAATACGAATACAGACTGGCCATTCGGCTACTGAGAAACAGCCCGGTTGATGAAAGCGCATTATTACGTCTTCAGTGTTGGAGAAAATTTCGTGAATTATCTGACAAAATTAGTACTCTCTCCCATAACTTCAGATATCGCTAAAGCAAACCGGAAAATATACTTCAACTGAATGTGACTTACACTGGATGGTTACGGTTTCACCAGGTCCGACAGAAGTCCAGTCTACGCTAAAGGAGAGGTCATCCACTACAACGAAGATCTTCCCAACTGTGCAGTGATGATGTCCCCATGATTAGTAGTGAACATCAATAGCCACCTGATCCAAAACTGATTTCTCATCTGTTAATTCCCTTGAGACTGTTCGTGAAAAAAATGTGGCTTCAAAGTACCAAGCAGACTTCTTGAAAGCGGTGGCTTGTATTGCCAAGTATCACTTCTTAATGCTAATTATCTCTTCTGTTCCTTCTGGGAAGTGCTATCGTCTTTTTTAAGGTGAGTGGGGGGATACTACTACCCAAAGGATAGATTGTATCGACGCACCTGGTGATTGTTGTTCCTATCTAAACATAGAACAATACTCATAGGGTTGCCATAAACTCTGAAAGCCCATGACTTGTTTCATCCTTCTTCGGGAACATCAGGTGGACCTGATTCGGATCTTTGTATCTTTTAGGGAGGCGTGGAACAGGAGGAATAAATTTAAGCACGACAAATTACCAGAAGAATACAGTGCCTACAATTATCACCGTGATAAATGTACACATGAGAAGACAGCCGACTGAACAGTCAAAGAAAACCGTTTTACAGAGCAATGCAGTTTTCTGAAACCTTTTTGCGTATCAATCCCATAGGACAAAATTGAGTTCTGAGTTTCCAGTCTTGATTGAAGTCTTCCCAGAATGACCTAGCTAAAGGTGACTCGCCCAAAGCAAGTCTTTCGTGGCACATGGAAGTTTGGTAAACTTTGATGAACTACTTTCACGTCCGTCGTCATCGCTTTCTATTTAGCTAGTATACAGTACCTAAACTTGGAGCCATACAAAGTTCTTCTCCCAGCAAAAAATCGGTTTATCGGTTTGCAAGGTCCAGTCAGATTCATCTTCCTATTCTTCAAAAACTTGTTGATCTCATTGCTCACCGGACCTATCGGAATCTCATCTTCTGATTGGCAAAGAACTTTCTTCTAATGCCAAGGGACCGTCACAGCACAAGGTGAAAACCACAATAAACCTAATACTGCCCTCTTGTTAGTCTTCCGTGTCGCGTAGTGTAAGACTCCGCAAAGATTATGGCGCTATTTTGCTCAATCGACTCTTACCTCCTCAGACAAGGAGGGCTTCTGCAAACATTGCTTGGATGCAACGAATGACTTCTGGTGTGCGAGTAATAGATGGGAGCCCTCAACGCCCTCTACGTTGAATTTAGCAGGGCCGAATCAGGTACTCCTCTCTCGGTTTCACTCCAAAGAGGCCCATGGGACTTACAACAGATGAAACCATGTCCATCTTCGGTCACTTTAACTATGTTCGCAGCGGAAAGTCGTTCCGGCTTTCTTACCAAGCTGGGAAATTGCCATTGTATTTCCGTCTGATGCTCACACGCACACTAAGCAACGTCTTCCAAATAAATCAGAATATAGGTGGCATTTTTCATGACCACTAATATAATGAACAACCAGGTCATTATCCTGGTCCCTTATCCACTTTATGGTGCCTTGTCAAATGTTATCGCTTTTACTCCTGCACGTGATTCATTTCGAAGAAATACTGAATCACCAAAGACACTTGTTTGCCTCGGACTTACCTTTTGAAGGACACGAGAACACTTCAGCGGTTGCCGAGATGATCAGCTGCCCACTTATTTGAAGACCTCAAATTTCATTGGTTCAATAATTCATTCATCCAGATGGGAAGCTGTCAAATCCCCAATTGCCTAAGTGAATAATTTGACAGCTTTGGGCACCACGAATAAGACCCGAAGGACAGATTCGTTGACAATCTCTAGCCCACTTTTTTAATAGGCCTGTCCCATAATTCAGAAGTGATGCGGGGGTGTGTTTAGGAATTCCTTCCAAGATTTGTGCATGCCGATAGCTTTTCCAGTCGGTGATTTCACCCGGATGATGGCAATCTGATTTTCTTGTCAGTGGATTCTGGGAGCAGTTGCGTTGATGAATTGCGCTTGTGACGTTACTGTGAACACAATGTTGAGCTCTTTTTGAGTAACTTTCTGCTGATGAAGATATTGGCGCCTAAGCTAACAAGACTGAATGGAAGTTTCGACTAATGACAAATTATAAAATGAACTACTTCTGATGATTTGGTGAATTTCCGATAAATTTCCGGATCCGTTAAAAATGGATGGACTGGATGCAGCTTGGTTAAACGTACTTCTAGGAACCATTGAATGAGCTGGAGTTAACGCCACGATCGGCGGGGTTTGAGGGATTCGCATCTTCACCATTTCCTGAAGTGAGTGCGGTATACCAATAGGGAAAAGACTGGACTGGTGCCTAATTCCAGTTCGAAGGCTGCTAAAATGAATACCCCGGAACATGGACTTCGAACATCCGACATGCCAGACAAATGTATTCCCACTAGCTCATAAGTGAACCCCGGAAGTAGCTAAATCATCACTCATAAAATCCGGTCACATCAACTACTGCGTGATGCACTTAGTGAGATTCACCCCCAAGGTACAATTCAGTAACTCTCGCATTTAATTAACACAATAGAAGCCGACTGACAGGAGCTGTAAGAAAAAGCCGAGAAATAATGGAACCCTCTCTGAATATCAGAATTAACGCTTCTCCGTAAGGTTATTTTACAACGTGCGTTTGAATTCAGCGCTCCTGATATATTTGGTTGTCACTAAGTTCTCGAGAGACGTGCTGCTTTGTTTGTCTGTTTAGCTTTCCTGTTTGATATCGCAAAGTTCCTCACACGAACTTATCGGTCCTAAAACTGTCTTTGGTTGCATTCACTCATTTTTATTGTTCATTATTTAACTGCGCAGCTACCCCTAAAATTAAAGACTTCACGTATTTTTATATTCCCGCCCCGTCAAAAATGAAGTCAAAACCGAGGTTTCTTCTCTTGTTTTCTCTGTGATAACTTTAGCAGCGTACCAAAATTATTTCGCCGCTTGTCTTCCGACGTCGATACAAACTAAGGTGTGATAACCATTAACTCGGGCAGAACTCATGGATATTCTAATATGAGTGAATCAGAATAACTTTTGTGTGAAACAAAGCTGAGAGTTTAGCAGATAAATTGCGGCAAAATATGGTTATCCTTACTAGAAATGATTAGCTTGCGCTGTGAGTCTTCAGTACTCCTCATCTTCTACCGCATTCCGGAATAGGCTCTCCTTCGTATCCCTACCTGTTTTCCATAATTACCAGGCTGTCCAACGGGCTGAACTTGGCTCAGAAAGTAAGCGGTGGACTTGGCTTTGAGTTCCGAACTTTCCTTTCCACCCAAGCTAGTAATCGTTGACAAGCCTAATTGATATTTTTAGTTCCTCCTAACCAATCTAGAGAATAGTTTCATGCTATAGGTCTTAAAAAGCCAAAATCTCCATCTACCACATGACAGTAATAATATCTATCTCTGGTTCTTCAACCAGTTTTTTGGGTCAACCAGAATCGTTCTTGCGGTGCAGTGTTTCTGGATCAGGTTTCCAAATTTATCACAATACCTTCCCCCAGAAGAAACAATAATAGATTGGTAATTTGTTGGAATATTGGTAGCTCGGGTGCATTAGTTGGTAATTGATCAGGTGGCTGTTGATCTGTTCGCCGAGCTTGGCAATTGATTTGCCAATTTGGTGACGAAACGTCTGCAAATCAATTGCCAAGCTCGGCGAACAGATCAACAGCCACCTGATCAATTACCAAACAATAATAGATTCGTGGAAATCTCTTACATTGGTCCCAGTTTACTTTTCAGATGAACCGACAGAATAGATTAAAGTCTACTGTTCAACAATGCACTTAATTGCGTGTCTCTCATCAGCAGTGTGTAAGGGATAGATTTAACCTGGACGGAATTTAGTGTGAACAAACTATTATGGAACAGGCCTCATCACATGCTTACTTACTCATACTTCCACATAGTAGGGAGTTTGGATTTGAAATCCTCGGATGTGGAAAGCAAATTTCATCCACGGACACACCTTTACTAACCGGTAATTAGGTGAACGTCAGAATATAAAATATATTCTATGTAAATATCCATAATTAAGAACTCAGAGTTATCAGACTGTGATCAGCAACCAACATGCTAGACCGCGCTTACTAATTAGCTAAAAAATAGTTCGATTACGCAAAGCTTGATGGCTACACTGTTGAATGTCCAGCCACGCCGGTTGTTTATAGTCAAAAAACACCTCTGAGGGGTTGAACGATCTCAAATTCTTCAACAACAATGCTGTTGATGTGTTTCTGAGGTTCCTTATGCATTAACCGGTTGTTAGTGGGAACCATAAAACTAAACAAAGGTAACTTGGATGCAGCTGGTACATGAGCACTGGACGTACCTCTCCTTATAAACTCTCCTTATAACCTTACTTTACACCAAACCGTTTCCAAACGGAACTCACAACAGCAAACAACAAACTTAAACAAATTGCTAGGCAGATTAAAATTGGAACGTTGTTGCCTTACTTCTTTTTCAGAATAAGGGCTTTTACCATGTTGCGAAGTTTGGTGGATTCATACTATATTAAAGACAAAACTGACTTGCCTGTGGTTACGATGATAAACGTTTTGGCAGAATAAAATACTGTCTTTCTCAAAAACGTAATGCAAGCAATTACACACCATCCGCGTGGACAACAGTCGATCAAACGGAAACGGGCAGAATCGAATGGTAGACATTTTCTGACCACTTGCTATTCAATTGATCCTAATTAGCCCTTCACTATTCTGCTGTGACATCAAGCCCACTTTTACAGTTAGAAAGAAGTTGAATAAAACTGCACTGATTAGGATGGAACAACCCGTTTTGTCTGCAAAGAAAGTCTTGTGTCACATCATCCCGGGCCAACACCATCTCCTTCACCGTTGTTACCAAATTCTCAAACGATATTTTTGTACAAATCGCATGGTTTACTGTTTCATCTCCGCAAGTATATGTGCTTCTAGTATGCTTCAAGTCAGTCGTCAACTCTCATTGCCGATGCTTCTCCCCTCCGCAAACAGTGGCGCCGATATCCTGGCAATCAATGTAGACGGAAGCATCCCCTATGATTTGGCCGAAGACGATGAAACATCTCATTTCCTTGTGACCGAGATACACAGACGGGGTAAGTTGTCCGACTAACATAGTCTTTGTTTACTTACCAATAATCATCTCTCAGGCATATCGATTTGCACTTCACGTAGTAAGTCTCTTATGTGACTTGCCACTACCGTCAAATCGACCGTTATGCATAAAGCAGACAGAATACGGCTTTTTATCTAACGATATTTCACCACGTCTGAAGCCATTTCATTCTAAACGAATGTGCATCTCCTTGCTGCGCGGGGATTATAAGGTTCGTTTGAGCCAAGACAGTCAATGAGTGTACGAGTTACACAATCAAATATTCCTCCTGTAAAACTCAATAATCTGTTCACTGATTAATCAAGGACGATTCAGATAGAAACAACTCTACTTGAGAGGTAACTACTCAGGAGAGGTGCCGTCTCGTTTGCTTCCGCTTGCCAGCGGTATATCATATTCCAGCACGTACACTTTTTCGTGTATCAAAAAGAGCATCAGGATGTCCCTGTTTGTAGACTGACAATGGTGACGATGGTGTGAAGGGAACTTAATCCACCTTGGGAGGCCAAAAAAGCCTTGTACAGGGCGCTTTTTCCTGTTGGAAAGCATACTCATTAAGCATATCGGAAACATTTAGGTCTTTACATTCATTGTCCCCTTGCTACTGTGTTTAAGGATTATAATGGCCAACCTTCTGCACTCCAAATCAAAATTCATGTGGCCACATTGTGAGATAAACTCAAGGACGAAAGTCACTGCAAACTTTAGGTTCGTTGGAAAATAGAACAAATTCCATTGAATCACAAGTGCATCCGACACCATTAACTCATGTAAAATGGTCACTAGTTTCGTTCATTCTGTTTCATTCCAAGGCAGGTGTCTGCTCGCAGAGCTCTGACTGTTTAAATATGGATGATTGTTCATTAGTCTGGTTAACTTGTAGTTACACCGGGATGGACCAAACCAGTGGTGCACCAAATACAAGTGAAAAGTCTGACCTACTTACATGGGCAATTCGACAGCAGGTCGCATGATACAGAGTGCGCTGTCAAAGAATGATGTCACTGAAAGCTACTTTTGTACAGCTCAAACATACAGGTCGTCGGTCGCCAGAAATTCCATGGTAGACTGTGCAACTAGCATTTGGAAGACTGCACTTCCGAATCACCTTCGGGTTTTGAGAGATTTTGGTGCTTCGAAACATGGATGAGACTGCTGCGCAGTGCTTATCGGATTTTCAGCATTGCGTCACGTGCCATAATTGCCTCCACTCAGAAAACGTTAGCCACTTGTCATGACACTGTAGCTTCTACTTCTTTGTTCAAGAAATCCATCCATAATTTTCAGACAAACATTACGTCTCTCAACCCTGTAGACACACCTGCACATCACAAAACACAGACCATCCGAGTGCTTGAGAGTATTTATTAAGGAAAGGAAAGAAAAGCTGGGTAGATAACTACACGGTTGCTTGGAGAACTCGGTTTGAATTTACAGTTCTTCATTGGTAAGGTCTTTAATCACAACAAGCGAATACGCCTGTATAAAGAAGTCATTATGTTCCGGAGGAACTGACGATGAGATTGCTACTTCTACCGAGCACCACGTACAGCAGTGCTACCGTCTTAGGAGGCATGGCTTTGAAGGACATAGTATGACCTGCAATACACTAGGAAAACCCATAATCCGATCAAATGTAACAGATGAATTGGAGGGCTGTCAGTCTCCAACTTTTAAATTCGAACAACTGATATAAGTTTGGAGATGGAAGGAGGAAGGAGTTGGGTTGTGAGGTCAGAGATCTGGACACATTAAGGCAAATATGTATCGTCGTGGATAATTGCAGCATTACCAGCGTTTTGACGTACCATGAATGATTTTGTATGCGTAGAAAAGTTCACATGGTTCTCTGGCTCCACAGGTTACTTGCCGGCGGACGTGGAAGCTGCGCGTTCCGAACCTGAGAAGCTCATGTTGAATGATATTATGCAGCGATACAAACGCGGAGATGACCTTACGAAATTGGATGAACAAGGTGCAGCACCGGTGAGTTTGTTTTTGGATAACGATACAAATAAGAGACTGAAGTGTCTAAATTTATGACCTAGTTGATTGTCCTGTAAGGCATTTTTCCCCTGCACATAAAGTGCAACTCTGTGACTGCTTGTGCTGCAGTTGATAACGGTTGCAGCTATCTCCTCTTCAGAAACTGCCCTCGAACAGTATTATCATCTATCCCGTGAGGCACATTCTTTCTGTCCCTAAAAAACACATTTGCATTAGACTTATCGATAACTTACTGCAAAAAGTTGGCGCTTAACACCGCACTACATACAACCGTTGTGTGATTATTTAATGAGCACTTGGTGTGCCGGGGAAGCTGGGAATACTTACAGTAAACGCCTCATTGTGGAAACGAGCGCGCGAAACATCTAGGGGCTTTAGCCTACTAAACCACCAAAGATCCGACCTTATGTTCCTGCCGACTGGGCTGTCAAATTCCAGTCCAGAATATTGTATGCTCTGCTGTCTGCAGTTTATGATATTTGACTGACCAAGGCTTACTGAAGGCAGCTCATTCTATAAAATAGTGCATCACTTTTTTCCAAAAAGAAGTCTTGGATCTTCCGGATATGCTCCTTCTATCTCTCTCGGTATGTTTAATGATGCTAGCCAAAGAAGACGTGTCGACACCTTCCTTTGTTCTCAGCTGACCACTCAAGCTGGTTGTAACTCCTTAACCACTTTCTCGTTGACTTGGATTCAATGGTCGAAACCACAATCAGAGGGCTTTTCCTTCCTCAAACCAACCATTGATCCAGATGGTTGTAATGTGGGACAGCTTGAGTATGAGAGGGGGAACATATTTTTCCAATACGTTATAATGATTCACATGCATATCCACTTTCAAGCACAACAGAATCTTTGGTTTTTCAGTTTTGCGGACGTAAAAAACAATGCGTTGATGATGACAGTACACCTATGCAGGCGGATCTGGGAATCAATCTTCCTCTGGTCTCCTGTTCCTGAGGAAGAGCAGCATAGCTACGTATATCAGTGCAGAGATTTTGGTTTCCTGGTAGAAACATATTGGTATCATCGGCTCCTTTGTAAGAGTAAATTAAGGTTGCACTACAATTGCTGCTCTGCCCTTTTAAAAACCCCGTGATGACTGAAAACTGAAGAACACTATTCTGACTAGTAGAGCTCGCGTAATCACTCGCGCAATTGCCTAGCAAAGATGACGTTTTCGATCGGGATCACATCCGGCACAGTTTCACTTGACAACAAGGAACTTTATAAAGGTTCATAGGAAGGTAAATAGTGACATCGAAATAGTACTTGATCGTATTTCAAGTTTATGATTGTTTCACGGTTTTTATCAGATTCATGTCGCCGCAGCCTGTGGTTACCTTGATGTGGCCAGTGTCTTACTAGGGATCGGTGTGGACCCTGATTCTTTGGACGCAGACGGCTGGACACCTGCTCATGTTGCTGCTTGCTGGAGGCAAGTAAGTCCCTGTTTTCCCAAATGGTGTTTATAAACGTACGGAAAAAATCTTTCCGTTGGTCAGCTGTGAATTCGTGGAACCTGATTTTACCTTCCTGTCTAGCGGGCTCCTCTCCTGTAGTGATGCTGTTATTCCTCCACAATGAAAAAATAATAAAGCTCTGGACTCGCCTTTCGCTCTTTCTAGAGCTCATTGGCAGTGTGCATCATGAGACGAAATAGAATATGAAATCACCTCATCTGATGTGGTGGTCAACGGACGTACCTCAATGTGGCTTCTGAATAGGCAAAACTTTTACGTTTGTACGACATGTGAGATTCGCACACGTTGCTTCGGTGTCCAGTTTTCACTGATTACAGAAATTCCAGCAAATTCCACACTTTACACACGAAAGGCGGGCCTAACACGCCGCAAAAGTCAAAGCTCGCCTATTTGAATCCACTTATCTTTGTAGCATAAAATTGCATTAGAATGGAATTTAGTTTCTTGTACACTGACAAAGAAAGCCCACCTGTCATTCCGCTGCTTAACAAGACGATTTGTTCTTCGGCTGGTGAGCTTGGGATCCGAATATAGGCCACTTCAACATAGAACATTATTTTCTGTTCAAATTCATCACCATTTTGAACTTATTGCTATTATTT
Organism: Opisthorchis felineus; assembly: GCA_004794785.1. Taxonomy (NCBI): domain Eukaryota; kingdom Metazoa; phylum Platyhelminthes; class Trematoda; order Opisthorchiida; family Opisthorchiidae; genus Opisthorchis; species Opisthorchis felineus. The sequence continues at coordinate 112,604 of SJOL01002380.1, forward strand.
CATGGATTTCTGTGCTGCATAACACACCGAGAACAATTGAAAAAAATCTTAATCCAGGGAAATCGGATCGAATACCGAGTAGCATTCTTTAGTAATTCTCTGTTACTTCCACTTTATGATATAGATTGTAGTTCGGTCCTCATTCACATACGCTCCCAGAACAACCTTGATTTTTGAGGACATAAGGGCTACTTTTGGACAAGTCAGAAAGCTGTTAGAATTAAAGCTAATTGTAACTTATTCCCTTCTAACTCACTCACTCAAGTCGTACTCCATCTCCCTAGATTTGCGCATTTAGACGATACAAATAATAAAGAAGATGACAATTTAGTGTCACTGTTTTCGCCATGACTGTCACTCCATCGTTACATTAATGTGTTACTGGTACTCATTATGCCCACTGGTTCCTGCCACAGACAGCTTCATTCTGAATCCACAATGAGATGGGAGTATTTTCGTTGACCGATTGAGCACCTACACTTCCACAGATTGTTGAATGACCCTCCAAGTACAGGCTACTGGCTTTCTTGCGGCAACTCTGTGAGCGACACCTTGATCTTGAGTTGCATCTCGGTGACAAATGAATGGAAAGTGCATGGAACTAAAGGGCAGTTTTTTTAGACTTTAAACAAACCTGAATCTCCAACCGAAAGACGAAATGAATGATGGTTAATACTGCAGCTGATAGATTCGCTGGACGGTTGCCAACCTTTCAGACTTTGATGAGACGTGAAAAATACCTGCTCGATGGTTGACTCTTCATAGAATGTGGTCATATTCTGACAGGAATGATACCAAACTAATAGCTTTTCTCTTCGCCGTGATCGTCCTACAGTTAAATATGGCATCCTTTCCAGAATGTAATTTTGGTGCCAGTCGTATACGTGCATATGTTGCTAGTGGAAGCGATTCCCATACTGAATGCTTTGATTCATTGACAAAGCTATGATACAAGTCGGTTCACACTGATTAATTCCCACTTCTGAACAGCCTTACCATCCGCTGGCCGCGAAGCAGAACGTATGAGGCGTGTATGCCTGTGACCAAGAAAAAACAATCATCAACACCATGTTATTGTTTCACCATAGAGATTTTCTATTTCCCATGTATTCACCTAGTCTATCCCGCTTCTTCTTCGTCTTTCTGTAGGACGAGGTAGTCCAAACTCTGGTTGCATACGGGGCTGACCTATTGCGCACTACTCCAGACGGACAGACTGCTTTTAGTGAGTTTAGAAATGAATTTCTTATACTTCTCCAGAGCAATGAACCTGAAAATGCAAATGAGTCGCAAAGTCAACCAACGATAGATAAAATGGGTTGGATGACAGGAAACCGACCATACCACCTTTTATCTGTCTGCTTCAAATTATTGATTTGGAACTGGAAGACAAACTAATGATAAATACTCACTTCGTTTGCTTCACACCGCCGATTGGCTTACTACGATTGTGACAGTCTACCAATAGCTACCGAAAATGAAGTTTATCCGTTTTTCTCCGCACATCAGTTACTTTGTGAATTGCGTTTTTCGGTTGGAAGGATATTCTTCGTCTTACTCATGGTCCAACACGATTGTGATATCTCCGGTCTAATGACGACTAATTCGAACAGTTAGGACCAGAAGATCCGGTGATGTATTGGGATAAGCAGCTGATCGGTTTTATAGTTACTAACTGTTTTGTCGGTTTTGGAAAACTGAAGAGATCCTACCTGACTACTGGGGTATCACTGGTGAGCACATCATCAACCGCGCACTGATGATTCCTCCATGATGGGTGACAAAATGTCCACCAGAAATTGCGAAGCTGGGCGAACAGATCTGTAGCCACCTTATCTACAGTTCACCCAAAATATTTCCAGACGTTTATTTGCGCAACGCTTGAGTAAACCAGAGTTTCCACTTGCAAGAATACGGTGTGCTGCTTCACTGTCGACACCCATTGAACACTAGATTACGACTGGCACCGCGAGTTCTGTCAACGCATTCCAGCGTGAGTCAAGGAGCTGAGAACCTCTTTCCGATGTTTTGGTCTTTCCAAAGTACTAACAGACTAAGAATAGTCACACCATCAATCATCTATGAAACGGATGTGCACTGCACCCCGCCGAAAATAAACAAAGATATAAAACCAAAGGTTGCCTAACTAATCAACCTGATCTTGGAGATAACCTGCCTGGTTCCCCGGGCTGTCAGTCCCTAGCCGGAACGCCTGAATGAGCAGCTGATTATCCGCCTCGCAAGGACTTTCGAAATGCGCTCACACCACGCCCATTCCCTATCCCGTATTCTTTATCCTGAAGAACGTCCACTGCATAAACACGAAAACGATTTCAATCTTACTGAGTGCTCTTGCAGTGTACGCTCTTCATGTACTTAGTGTTGTGGACCACAATTTTCTTAATGCCTTCTCTATAACGTGAACCCGAGTCTGGATAGCCGCTTGATAGCCTGATGCACTTGACCGAATCAGGAAGCCCATGAACGTGCGAACCAGCTGATCTATTGAGCAGTGACGCTTACAGGCGTGTACGGTGCAGCCGAAAACGGGCTGCTTATAAAGCTCACGTAGAAAGTTCTAGGCGGGCCAAGATACTAAAAATGTAACTCACCTGTCAAGGATAAGTGAAGCACAACCAATTAAATCTGTCCCAACCGAAACGGCTATTCCATTGGCAGTTGTGTAGTCCAGTTACGTTCGGAGCTGGTTCTCCTAATACTTAGTAGCAGAATTCTACTGCATTCTTTATCTGATCCGAATTTTAACGAATAACTTTATTCATTAATCTGGAAACCCCTACTGATTCCCCTTGTCCCTTCCGACAGCTATAAGTTTACACTGAGTATGGAAACGTGAGGTGGTCTTTACTATAAGTGAAGAACTCAGCTGTTCGTTACAGGTATTTCATGATCAAGGATGTTTTTTCATCAGCGAACAATCATAAATATTTCAAGACAACTTTCGTTGAGTTAGAAATAATCAATCGGTTGGATTGGAACAGCCGGATTTTATGTCAGGACAACGGTACTCATCTTCCACTAAGTAAAACACACTAGTGCATTCAGGCAAAGTCCAAATGAATCTGACTTCGTGGGCTGATATAAATTCACGGCGATCAATCATCATCCTGCCTTCTATTGATTCCACTGTGATCCCTCTTCTACCATGTTTGTTAAAACTCCTTACGCTCAGAGGAATACCTAAGTGTAAAATCATCCAACCCAGGATAATTTCATAAAAATAAACCTCTAAAACACGACCGCAAAAGGGTCACTACAAAGCTGAACTCCATATTAGGCTATGCAGTACACTGATGACGTTTACTCCTCAGTGGAATACCGGTGCCGCTGGAGTGTGATTTGGCATTAAAAGTGATATAAAGTACTCAAAATCTGAAGTTCATTTTGTATCCGAACGGCAGCAAAACACTGGTAAAATAATCATAACATCTGCCAAGATAGCTGACCATGGCAAACGAAAGGTAGGATAACATTCAGGTTAGACCGAGCGGTGGTCGCATACTGTACCAAACAACTGCATGAATCTGAACGACTGGAAGCGTGTTATCCTGGTCACTGTCGAGGACCATGAGGTCACTGGTAAATCTGGATGAGTTCACAAGATATACGGGATGGCTTCCAGGTGGTGGCTGGACTCTTTACAATTCACATGCATACGGATGAAACAATTGTGGTCTTTGTATTAGCTGAGGAACATCCATTGCAATAGGCATCCTTCAGGAAAACACGGTGGATAAAAACCATTTTACCGGCCAACTAATCAAGTTTAGTAATCGCCGGGTACTCTGTCCCACCCTATGAACCAAACCTGCTACAAGAACTGCCGAATCGCTTATGGCAGCATGTACTAGAGGGCCTTTTCATACAAAGTCAGAAGCATTGTCCTTGTAGGGAAGAAACATTACGTGATCTTTTTTTAAGTTGACCGAGGACTACAACCATGACAAACCGTCTGACGATTCATTTTACATGATAGGAGATCTATGATATTTTTTCACAGATAACAGACTTTAATATAGTGACACAAAAGTTTGAGCCTCTTTTGTAAACTAGTGCTTCGTGCATCGATTTAACAACCTTACTACAACACAGATATAGCGTTTGAACCAGGTAAAGTCATTATCATAAGTGTTGACAAGATGATTTATGAATTGTGGCCCTGGAACGCCGTAATCTATTCCAGTACTGCGACGGGGAAGGTTTTGGCGGAATATGCACCATAGCAAGCCAAAAAAACATGTAAGATGTGGATTCCTGGCATAGGAGCTCGCAGGGCCATTGTCAACAACCTAGTTTATTCGTGAAAACAGTGGTCTGAATATGCGGGAGCAAATGGCGAGCGATGAGGGCGAACCGGCCAGAATTAAACATATATCAGAAGGGTTGATCCGAACTTCAGCAAAATTTAGAAACAACTGCTTTCTGAAATGAAAATAGTTGCACTGTGTCAACAGCAGTTTTACCATTTGAAAAATGATGAACTCAATTTTAAAAGGCTCACTCATATATAAATTTTGTACAGTTTTACCCCTGTGATTTGAAAGTGCTTGAAGGTGGCCTAAAGATAAATCCTGCCTGCCATAAAAACACCTCTTCCTGAACATCTCATCGTTGGAACTGGCCAAGGTGGTGCATACTAGGAGGGAGAGGCTTGGTCGGAGTAGTCCACCGAATTTCTAGTTTCCTGTTGTAGTCTGATAGCTCTTAAGACAAACATTTAATTTTATCAAAAGCATACTATTTTTGTTTGTTTTATAACCAGCTCTATTTTATCCCCTCTGAAGTTCGATTCTTGCGAAATGATGATTAAACCTGATCTACTACTACAATCATAAATATCCAGTTATTTTTGTCAAAATCCGGTTGATTGAATTAGATACTACGCAAAGTTTCCGGTACCTCTAAAATCATTCTTTTGTTGCTGGCCATTTAGTGTTTCACCTCCCTTTAAGCTGTTCTGTCGGTGTATCCACAGCCATTCACGATGAACTAATAAATGTGGATTCTCTAAACAACCACTGTTAGTAGGGTGGTCGGACATCGGGCCACAATAGAAGGGTAAACTTTCAACTCATAGTAAAGTGACGAGTCGGTTACGGGAATTAGATCAAAAATCGCCCAAACTATGTAGGCGTTTCGCCAGATCAGTCCGAACGAATTACTTCACATTGCCTGCCGAATACCTAATAGATTGCCAGTAGTGATCCACCGACCTTGTTTCAAGTAGTCACAGTACGATTGCGAGATCAGGTACAGTAGCTTATAGACATCCTGGTCGCCACAGACAAACATGAAACAGCTGCCTTGCCAAATCACATCTCATGGTTTCCGGAATAAGCTGGTATCTCTTAGGAAGTGGTAAGGTTAGAAGCGCCAAAATAACTCGGTCCCACCTAGGGATTTGGTGTTCTATCCACCAGTCCAATGGTACGGTTGACGGGACCCTGAAAAAAATGTTTCTTTTGGGAAGGGCGGTCCCCATGAGGAGAGACCCGGAAGCTCCAAAGTATTTGGCAGCAAGATTGCGCTGGTGGCAGGATTATAAGTTATTTAGTCCATCGAAAGCAGGACGCTTTCAGTAACACGTCTGTGCAAAATACTTGAAAAGTAGAACCTTATCTTACTGTGAAAGTGCTTTAAGTAATCTAATCGGCAAAAGTAAATGGTGTTTTTTGCCTCTAGTTTTTACTGACCACAATAGCGCCAGAGAATGCTGAAATATTGAAAATTACCAATCGGTTCTTCTTGGTTCATCTGTTGATGTTGCCTCGTGGTTGCTAGTACTTCACTCGCCTGCACTGCAATCCAATATCAGTCCAACAGAGTGCATGGATCTTGCTTCCCGTAACGGAAAGCTCTTATTATCAGGCTTATAAACAGTGGAAACATTACGAAAGTGTGTACGAACAGATGTACAATACCAACAGAATGCCTTCTGACTCTGAGAATCCCCCGCCTTTGAAAGCAACAATTATTCATTCTGGGCAAACTTCTTCAGTCTGCGCTCCAATCTGAGACCCGTGTGTAAATTTTGTCTGTTGCACAATTAGCAAATCGAAAAAAATGGAGAACCAGTTTTCCGAGTCTTAGCGTCTGAGGCAGGTTCTGATCTTGTGTATTCCGTATTACAGGTTTATGTGAAACAGACGAACAACAGGAGCATTTGCTTGAGATATGGAACAATCGGGAAGCTCTCAGAATGCAACTCGAAGATGACAGCACTTACGCGCCACCTCGAACGCTCCAGCGTAAACGCAGGTAAGTACCTAGCTTCGCCGTTCTCAGTTTACTATTCTTTACTGTGCTCTAAAAAAAGAGTATGAAATTATGTTACGGAATGGATCTTTTGTCCGGATGAAGTCTAACACATCTCGGCGAACTTAAAAATCAGCGGCAGCAGCATTTCAGTCTTCATGAACCCACGAACTGTTTGATAGATATCTGTAAAAAAAACTCTGACTCCATGTTTTTGGACTACCGTGTCTGTTATTACCTTTTATAGCTTGAATCAAAAGTTTTCAGAAAATTGGAATGCGTTCATTGAACCGGAACCACTCCCCTCCGGAGTGGTCATGACAGAATTCAATTCCAGGCGTTTACCTATATTCGTAACCTTATCCAGAGTTTTTATACGAGGTAACCATTTTAAGGAAGTTTTTCCAGTGGCCTCATTCTTAAACGGCGTTCTCCGTCTCTAAAACACATCGGCACTGAAATGTTACTTATTTGTGTGTATACTTTTTCCAGGGAGTTCTCCCTTTCTATGAAGAATTCTCTCCACTTTAACGAAGCTGCCCGGAAAACGGGGGTTGTTGTTAAAAGGTAAATGTGTCACCTCGGGGTTGGCACATTAGAGGTAACGGATATTCATGACAAGTCTCTTTGAAATATCTTTCCTGAACGGTCTCCTTGCTTCATTCCTCATAGCAGTCTTTCGTGAGAGAGACGAATTTTCATCAACGTTCTCAGATGCAACAGACAATGTGTTCGTAGATATTGAGGAGGATAGAAATTTTGAATTAATAATTCGTCGCGTGTTTGAAGTCCACCTGTCCTGAAAGACTCGAGGTCAGTCTGCGGTTAGTTCTTATTTGTTGGATATCACCGGCAATGCGCACGACATGAATTTCTGGATTCGAACCGGAGAACTTCCTGCTGGTAGCCGAGCACTTTACCAGTTGGTCACAGGTGCCTCATCAGATGGAATGTTGAGCACACTGCCGCCATCAGTTAGTCGAATCGCTTCGGTATGAATATTTCGCAAACTGTTTTAACAGGTGGAGTCCAAGGGATTGGTACTAAGAGGCAGAGGCAATAGGAACGGTGCTGCGGAAACTTCGTCTGACTGCGGTCTACATTCGAAGCCTCTTCCAAAGAAATGTGATGTGTAATTACCTCGAATTCCACCATCGTGCAGTTTGGGCCTATCAGTGATCCCAAGTAGCCAAGTAAACCCGGATGTAACTGTCCAACCATCTTCAATAAATTAATCAGTTTAGTGCTGACAAACGCGACGAAGCCTTTCAGGAGGTGGGGACAAATTCCTCTATGATCGATTTGTCCTCAAGGAGACGTATCGCTTTTCAGGTCAGCGACACATATATTATCCGATTTTCGTACTAAACACTTGGTACCATTGAAACTGCTTATACTCAACCTCGACATAAGAGTGGACGCACTTTGGTTGAATTCCGCCAAGGCATTTGACACGTTAGCCCGGGAGGTGAGCACAACATCGTCCATTGGAATGTCAGAGTTGAAGTACTGAAAGGAATAAAGATGTGGTAGAGGGAACGGAATGTACAGCATTAATTTGCCATTTATCAAGTTCCGATTAATTATGCTTTTTCTTTGGGTTAAAGCGGACCGCAGCATCGCGATCAGTTTTACCTTTGTGATGCATTTTGTTCTGATCGGGCAGCAAAAGATTAATGATGCCAGCTTGGAACAGCTTGGAATAGGCTCGGAAAATAAATGAACATTAGAAACCGTCACCAAAAACATTGAAAAAATTGCATCACACAGGAAAACCTATGATGTCGATTAGGTTGAGAATGATGAGCTGCGTCCATTGAAGTAGAAGAAATTATCAGCATAATTTTACTCGGAGCCAGGACCGACAAGGTTTCTCGGTCTACACAAGAGGACAGATTCCCTACAATCAGCACTGTCTTACCAATATTCTCACTCCATACCCTTATCAGGTACGTCGGAGATTCCTTAATAGAAACTTTTAAAAAGGCATTCCTAATTGGAACTATGCACTAATACGCAACAGCTCTCGGTGATACCAGTTTCATCTGCAAACTCCGCTTCCGCGCAACTTGATGTTCAAGTGGAAAATAGGATTGATGAGAACCCGAATACTGCGCTCTCCTGACGAGGTCGGACGAAGCCATTAATGGACTATCGAACAGTTTTCATAAAACTTATAAGTAGTGCTTTACCATAGAAAAGGATGTGCACGTGTTTTTTTGTAAGACAAACTATATTAAAAGTCACTGCTTAACCCAGTACGTAAATAAAAATTCTGGTCTACGACGCTCCCCGGAATACAATTTCCTGCTTACGCATTTAAAGAACTGTATCGCGGTACACTCCTTGTTCACCTTGGAGAGGGAGCCAGTTATTCATGCTTTCTTCAACTAATTATAAGGCTAGTCAGCCCCCGTTTTTTTCTGGTTTCGATAGACAATTTTGCAACTAGTGAATCACTGATCCCCGCACAATAGGAAACAGCTTTATGCGTCTACTAGAAAGAACCCCGTTAAAGGTTGGGCACACGCATTCAGAGGCTGTTGCATCTAACAAAATAGACGGTTGGACTCAGTGTCGCTTGAAATGGCTGCACGAACACAAGCAGTAAGCGCACATATTGTGAAACCCAAGCAGTAATTCGGCTGAAAAACTCAGCACGTATCCAGCCCGTTTGAATCCGAAAATAACGAACAACTAGAGTCTGCTAGATTAGTCGTTTTCTGATATTCCCCAGCCCAATAGTCTCACTCCGGGCTTCACGCACCCTTCTCCAGTTCTGATGAAGGCGCTGTGATCCACGCTTTCTATTCAGTGGCGTTCGAAGCGCCCAATCCATCACCAATCGCGTTTAGTTTTGAACAAAGTGATCAATGTTAATCTAGGGTGACTCACCGCAGGGCTTGTTAAATTTTAAGAATTCCACTTCTGGTTCGACAAAGTTAACATACAGAAAGTGCGTAAATATGGAGAAGTTACTGAACACAACTTCCCTTGGGTCAAATGAGATTCGGGATCTTAACGACTGTGTATTAGCGAAAAATCGATTTAACTGTGAGCGAGTTCAAACGCCAATAGATCATCATCCCATATTTCGTTATCCAAGAAACCCAAAACCGACTGCATCCATTTCATGCGATACTGTCAGGCTTCACACAGCACAAGGGTATTGTTCACCATTACAACTAAAGAACCGCAGCTTCTGAAAGGAAAGTATACTTCACGGGCTTTACTTCTCTCTTATCAACGTCCTTGTATTACCATGCAGTCGGTCTGGTCACATCTATCATGGTCTCCTCAAGCTAGCTTCCCCTTCCCAAACGAAAAACCCACCTTCACAGAACGAACACATAGTTGCGGCCTCGCGCAATGTGCTCTTCAGTTGCTGTGGAAAACAAACCGTCGCCAAACTATTATGGGAATTTTTGGATAATTGTAAACCTACTGCTCCGTCTCAGGAACAGTTTTTCAGAAATCAGGAAATCTGATGGTCACGGAAAATACTTCATGATAAGTCTTCGTAGATCATCCCTGGTGCCATACTTATTACCGACTGAGGACGCTGACAGTCGACCCCACCACATGCATAAATAGTCACTTGGTGGCCTTGTGTTACAGTGAACGGTGAGCTAAAGTAGCTCTCGGTGACGAGCCACTTCAGCTTCCTGACCGACGTCTTTGAACGACCAAGTCATGAAGAAAACAACTGCCCTCTGTTCAGCTACGCTGAGTATTCCTTCATGTCTTCTCAAGTGAGACTTTGTAGAGTAAATGTACTCAACCCATGCTGAAAAGCCAAGGAATGCTGTACACCTGTTTCTTTATTCGCAATCCTCAGAAGCGCGCAAGAAAATCCAGGGAGTTTCAAACCCGTGTCCTCCTGGTCAGTAGTTTGAACACCTAACTGTTTGGTCACGAGCGGTGTGATTAGCTCGCACTTGGGCAGAACATAGCGCCACTCGTCCTTCGAACGATGTATTCGAACGGCAGTGAAGGTATTTCATTGAGGCTGACCTAGATAAAGGCGAAATATACACATATTATGGATGGCCATGGAGTATACCGTTTGTCTTATCAACAAGTGTGTAATTTGCTATTCTGGCGTACCCACTTATCTATCACAGTCAGAACCAAAGCGTAGAGCTGAACGCGAAAGCCATCTGTTCCATAAAAGCTCGTTACCGTGCCTCAAAACGACCTGACAGTTCAACTCCTGGGTGAATTCCGTCTTTATTACTGGACTATCTCGATATCCCACACTAGTCTTATCCAGTAAGAGATGCCGGTAGGACAGCCAGTCAGCAAACATTTTGCTGATGGTTTACATTGATCAAAAAAGACAAGTGAGCAGGAACCGATACAGCAATCAGGGGATATGTACCAAGAGGGATTTGAGAGACAAGTTTTTTTCACGTATGCTTGCCCGCACCCTAACCGTATCATGGCGTGACCCTGGTGGAATCATTCTTTTTAGTTACAAACCAATGCTTCCGTAGTGGAATGGCTTCAGTTGCCGGTGTACTCCTTGTTCCCGAACAACAACACCATACTTTGGATCTGAATCTGGTGCAATTTTGGGCGAGTAGGTTCCACGTGCCACATCAAATGAGCAGCCGTGACGATTCAAATTGTGTAGGAGACTTGAAGATAGGATCACAAGAGAAACAGCCAAATTCACATTTAAAACTGTTCTTCAATTGGCTCGAATTAGCGATCAGCCTGTTCGTCTCGAAAAGACAACAAACTAGTGAACATCAAACATGATCCGTAACATAACATGTCTGAATTTGTGTCTGTTTACCACAGACTCACTCGGTGTCACAACATGTCAAGTGCATTGCGGTAGACTCATTTCGCATTTGAAGATTGCAGGTTGAGGGTGAATAGAGACAAGTAAAAATAATCGGTGGGCTGTACATAAGCATTCACAATAACTGCCATTCTCACCACTGCTTCTCCACAGTTCATCTTCGGTGCATCGAAGTTCACTTCGAGAAAAATCGAACTTCTCCAAACGAGAAGTACTGAAGGAAATGGAAATTGCCCGCAACACCGGCCAGTTGATAAACACCGACGTGATGGACGACGCATGTACAGAACATGAACCAGGGCGCCCTCGACTAACCTATCCTGACATAGTCACACGTCGAGTTCGTAATCACTCAACCTCCAGCGACAACGACGCCCAGACGACGCCCAAGCTAAGGAGGCCTACAGAACAGCAAAGGGATCACATAATCAAAATTATCAGACCACCCACTGGATACGACGAGGTGTTTATGAACAGTACGGATACTGGGTCCGAAGCCCAGCGAACTGGCAGAGGAAATGTAAGTGAACAAACAAGTGGTACCTGTGAATTTTAGGGTTTGTGAAATGAATTAAGTGGTTTCCAAGTTCCCGTTCTTAAAAGTGTTATGATGGAAGAACTTTTGTATTACTCTAAATGGGTTCACTAACAGTAATGCGCCATAAAAACGCTCCGGTAGAGTGGTTAAGAGTGCTCGCAGCACACTGCTACGGTAGTCTAACAAGTGCAAATTTGTTGACAGATTTGGTGACCAGGAGCCTACGCTCCGCATGACGCTAAGAAACGATTAGCTGAGCGCATGAAACGCACTGCATGTGCAGAGTGATGGCGGGTGAAATATATTTCATCACCTTTAGCTGTGGCTGACCACCAGGTTGTTTGACCAGTGTATCCGTTTACACGAAAGCAAAATCTTAGAATTTCTGGTGAGCCACTAATCCAGAAGACAACGTATCAGCAGTGTAGTTTACTGTTGCACCAGGCATGAGAACATACGGTTTGTTTGGTCCTGTATGGCTAGCTGATAGCCAAGGATTGTCATATCCAGTGGCCTTGTGTCACCTTCCATTCAGTACACTTCCACTCATCTATCATACATTTGGCCAATTATGGTCACCACTACTTGACAGCGATGGTTACCGCGACCCTATGGTTCTCGTGTGCGATCACTGTTGAGCGCGTCCAGCCGCGTGACAATCCTTAATGCAGACCAGTATAGTTCGAGGCCAACACCGGTTATCGTTCAGCTTGTAGCGTACCATCACGAACAAAGTGACAAACACGCATTCCAACTCGATATCACAGTAGCACCTGTCCCAGGATGATACACTTGCTCACTTGTCAATTTTGGTGACAACAACTAGTTCACTGTTCCCATATTGTAGACAATTGTAAGCAAGCCATCGATTCTTGTTTTAGACCATCCCCATCGACAGCAAATACCGGCTAGTCAGATTCGGACCTGTTCAACGAATCACCATCAGAACGGACTAGTGAACCAGGAAAACAAGGGTAGAAATTTGGGTCTCGACGATCACCCGAAGAAATTCATTGTAAACACCACAAAATCCTTTATCAGGAAAAAGCGTCAGTGAGAGTTTTCCAACCGAGATTAAATCACTGAAATTGTGTAGGTCACTCGAAAAGTCAGACTGAGGTTGTCAGTTGTCTACAGATGGTAAACTTTACAACTTATTTTTCAACCTGTTTGCACAGTTCCGTAAGCAGATTGTTTACAGCGGCTTTTGTGCCCGTTGTCACAACAGGGATAAAAAGATGTTGGTCCACTTCAGCTGACCTAGGCAGATTTCATCCAGCGTTTCACTCAGCGTTGTTTCTAATGTAACTATGGGAACAAACTGAGCAATCTTCACCGTTGGAAGAGGTAAATACCTAAATCTTATGCAGTGTCGGACTGGCAAGTGGCGTTTTACTAACTGCGTCCCATGTTTTCTGTCAAAGTCTTAGGTCGCCATGACATAAAATAAAGTAATCTGGTACAGAACTAAGCACTCGACTATCTGGTTTCGTCCAACTCAGGCCCGAGCGCCCGTAGGATAGGGGCAGAAAAATGTATTCGGAAGATAACCCGGTAATGGATATTGAATTGCTGGCAATCTGTTTGGATATAACCTTTATCAAGACCTGATTCTGGGGAACCGTTAGCAGCCCAAAATTTGTGATGTGTCGTTCAAGCTTCGGACCCAGTTAGTGAAAACCTGATCCAAAAAGTCAGTAAGCCCTTCTTTGTAGCTAGGATACGAGTTACCTTCGCCATTCGTCCTCTCGTAAGACGCCGAAGCAAAGTTTAGTTGTACTAGTGTATATCATTCAGGGACGGAGAACCTGTAATTGAATGTATTCTTGTTCCTACTGTGATGGGTATAGCCCGCTGGTGTGCAGTGTTACGCGTATCTGCAGCCTACCCGATTATAGAGTGAACTGAGCATTTCTCACTTCTTATCTAACAAAAACGGATTAGATATGGCTAGGTCAGTACAACTGAACCCCTGACTATCATATATTTTCAATAATACTATTGCGGAGGTTATAAGAATATCTTCCTCATATTTTGTTACACCAGTCCGCGCAAGAGGTTCGTACTTCTCCCGCTGTTTCAAACGACAGTATAACTGGAAGCGGAACTGAACCATCCAACCGTGGGAGTCAACTATCCCAGGGTAGACAGAAAATCAACATAGTCGACCACCGTGGCACCCCAGAAAACCGGACCCGAAGAATATCAAATGAGCGGATTCGAGGAGACGCAAAGTCCGACCACCGACCTACGACAACAGACGGGCAGAGACTGACCACTTCAGAGAACCCAAAGCCCCAATTACTCACACCATACGAGGCCACATCGAGGACCGTTGTAAACTCGGAACAATCAGAACAGGACGCAGGTTCCTCTTCACATATTCCAAATTGCTGTCGAAACTGTAGCATACTCTGATCTGGGCTGTTTGTCAATAGAGCTTAATGGTCAAACAAAAAGTACGACTTGTGATACTCACCAAAAAATTCGAAACTGGATAAGTCCTTCAACTATAAGCCTTAAAAGGCAGCAAGGTGGATACATTTACTTCCACTCCAACTGCATCCACCCACATGCTGTTGCTGTGTCTGTGGAATGACCAACACTTTGTTTTTCAGAAGCTCGTCTGTGTTCCCATGTGGATAATCGAATTTTTCGGTCCCACGCTCTTCCTTATCTATATTCTCTTACCCCGTTTTTTCCCTATCACCTCCGTCCGGAAACTTAACAAAAGCAGTGAAGTGCCATTTTCAAGCACCTGTTAGTGCGTATTTTATATTTTTATTCGCGTGTCGACGTCCGACCCCGCGGGAAATCATGTTTTTGTACTTTGACATTCCTAATTGACACTGACAAATATAATGTGTCATCGACCCAAGTAAGCGTCCGAATGACATGCAGACTATGGTGTGTCAATAGCTTTGGACACAAACGTTTTACGCATCGCCAGTGCTCTATGTTACGCACCTCATTCTCGAAGAGTTTGACCCGGCTTAATGTAAAATCGCCTCTGAATCTCGCTAGTTCCAGCTTATTAGTGATTCAGGCTGGACCAGTTACCAGTCGGGTAGCTTGCACAACAATCGACTCACTTTCCGATAGTTTTGGCTAGCTTCTGCTTGCGCCTTAATCTCTAGGTTTGTGGGGTATATGGTCGATTTTAGAGCGTGAGCAAAGCAACAACTCTATGTCGTTTGAAACTCAAAGCCAGTCCACTTAGTAATGCTTCAAACAGTGTTGTAGTTACAGGATAATTTCACTGTATTAGATGTACCGCATATCTCACAAGGAATACCTAAATCTATTACGCAAAGCCGGCCAAAATCGTCGTCTCCAGCAAAGAATAATTTCTAATGGGACCTCGGTCAAGCGGATTGTGAACAAAACGTTCGAGTCAACGTTAGCAGAGTTGCCTTATTAGAAAGGACGGAAGAAATATGTTGCTCTCCTCATTCGCGGATGTAGAGCATCCAAGGCACATAGAAAGAGTAGAGACAATGTTCAGCAGGCACTGGTTGACTGATTTCCGCAAGTCACCTGACAAATGCCAGGGTAACCAAATCGTTTGCTTCAATCGTTTTGGCTCGCGGGGTGGTAAGGGCTTTATTCTACAGAGCGAGCAGGCCATGCACCGCGGCTCAACTGGAACAAGAGGAATTTTTGAAGAAAATCCTGCTGCACAATGTTTGTTCAGATGATTTCGCTGAACTTCACAGTTGAGACTGAACACAAACAACCCCGGTTCATTCATCCAGCAAGAAAGTCCATACATTTGTTTCCTCAGCTCAAAACGACCGCATTAACACCGAAACGAGAAGCGTTAAAGCGTGTTCGTACTGCAGCCGGGCTACGTGTTATTCTGACCACCAGAGTTGCTGTACAAAAACGTGAGCCTAGGTTGTCCAATCTACCTTTCATGTAGTCTACAATTTCTCCAGCAACTTACAAGACGCTTATAACAGGACAGACAGACACCTCGCGGGACATGCGGCAGAACACATTCAATATATGTGATCCAGAAGCTAGCAGGTTAACCGTCGCGTCAAAAGTCAAATGGCAATCCTGCATCGTCATTAGCCAGACATCTGATGGATATTGGTCATCGTATTGACCCAGAAAACTCTTTTTGAATCGTACCGTGAAACACAACCTCCCAATGTTTTAGCGAAAAACGAAGCACTCTTGATCAAATCAAACCATACCAGAAGACTATGTGCACAAACGACTTGGTTACACTCACATTGGTCAGGTCACATGCAGAAACCGACAACAAGCGTCTGTTCAACATTATTTCTACTCTTTGTTTATACAACTTGTCTGTTTTACGTTCGCTACCGAAGAGAATGGAAGGAATGTTAGCCAATCGCATCACACGCCTTTCAGTTCCAACGAGAGAGATGAAGGGGACAGTGTTGCAAATTTCTCAAAAGAAGTCTCCCCACCTCAGTTATCGGGCTTAGTTGATTCATTCTTATCGGGTTTATTTGAACGTTTTCAGCGTCTGACCAGACCTGCTCACGTGTTGTGGAAAGTAGCTCCAAGTTACCCTTACTGACGTCATCTGCTTCATATTTCTTGTAGTTTTTATCAGTCTCATAATCATCGGGAGCGGATTTCGCTGCGAACATTCTCCTGAGTGCTGCATCCCATTCATTCGAAGCTTTTACGGTCATGATGAACAATATCCAGGAAGACCAAAAGATTGAGCAAACGATGTGTGAAAAACTGCTGTTTCATATACAGACGCCTGTGGAGATACGAGTGATAAAAACACTGGTTCATGTTGACTTTCAAAGCCCTCCATGAAACAGTCGATCTTAGGGAAAAGATGACTCAGCTGTAATACCGTTTCGGTGCCTAGCTGCCATGCCACCCGAAGGAAGCACGGGGGCTGGGATACTGTCAGGTTGCTCAAGCCTAGACAGGGGAAGTCAAGAGGCAGAGGTCGGTTTCGAACTACGGACCTTCCGGTCAGTAAATTCGCGCTCTAACCACTGAGCCATCTCGCCCCCTAAGCCATCCCGTGTTAGGGAATCAGATCAACGGACGCGAAAAAGTGACAAAGCATCCGTATTTATTATTTGTCTTCTTACATTATGGGCTTGAGCAACCTAGCAGTATCTCAGCCCTCATGCTTCTTTCGGGCGGTATGGCAGCTGGGCACCAAAACGCTGTTATAGCTGAAAGAATATAAGTAGTATAACAACCGTGGAGGATAACAGATTGAACAGCGGATTCGTGGTCATTCACCTACCAAATTATCTCACATGAAAGACATACCCGAACCAAGACCTCCCGATGGCCGACTGAATGGGATCGTGGACTAACATTTCGAGACCGGGATTCGATCCCCACATGAAGGTGTTCAAACTGGTTTCCGAGAATCGGGTTCCAAAATAAAGACGTGAAAAACAACAACATTTCTCTTTGTGTACCTGGGCGTCTTTCAGCTTCAGAGCACGGCTGGCACGTGGTGTTGAACTGTGTTCAACACTATAGATAACGAGACCCATGATTGTGGTGTGTCAGGGTCTTGAAAGATTGTTGTTCCATCATAAGGACCACCCCAGACAAAGCACTTCTTGTGTACCCAAGGGCATTGAGGGGTATATAGACAGAGCCCGGTCTTACAGCTAACTTTACCATTACAAAGACCAATTATTGCACAGCTGACGGAGAGTTCGGTTTCGGTGAAGACCCGACTGTTTAAAAGCATAATAGAGACAATGTATTTGAATGGGAGGACCTGCTCAACCTAAACTTCACTGTCATGCTGGCTTGGAAAGTTGGATTGTACAATGTTCGGAAGTTGGCGGGAAGTCAATCGATGGCTTTTTCAACCGTTTCAAAGCACAACATTAGCGTCTGAGTTCAATCGGATTAGCGGGTATACCGACGTGACTCACCACAGAAACCATGGAGTGTAAGAAAACGCGATGAATGACTAGGACCATGTGCCGAAATGAGGTGAAAACCAGAGATTCGGGCGAAGCAGCTGATCAATGGACGGAACACGCCTTGAATTGGTCTGGTGCGAAGAGTTCATCCAAGATAACGGTGTTTTAATCAAAGGCTAGAAGGGAACTTCCCCTCAACATGTCTGGTAGGGTGGTGAAATCGAGGCCAGCTGTTTTGGAGAGCGGCACCGTGTTGTTGAGGGGTACAGTAAAGTACGGAGATGTTCGTAACTATCGCAAATCAACTCAAATGAGTCATTGCGGACCACACACAAACCCGGGTTTCTAGCCTTGATTTGACTATGGAGGAACTGGAACATCACAATCTGAGTGCATAAATCGGATTGCTAAAAGTGACTTCGTTGAATCGGCGATTTGTGAAGCGGTTTCGCTGGAGCGCCGCAGACGGACTAATTGTTCCCGTATTTTCACTCAGTCTAAAAGCGGGAGACCTTAATTTTTCTCATCCTACAATCCAACTTTTCATATTGCTGATAATTCGTAAGTAGTGTATATTCCCACAGCCCGAAAGGGCAACGTTAAAAAGACCAAATAAGTGGGGCACTGATCCATTTGAGCTGCTGACCAGATTATTAGGGCGTTAATACAACAAATAATCCGAAATTAGGCGTCATTCAGAGAAGATATTCGCAGCTAGCGTAACGAAGTGCAACGAAAAGGCACAGCAAAAATTTTCTTCAGCGCGAAGTCTGAATCCACCCAATATTAACTAAGCTGCATAAAGCTCGGCACCCATAGTTTGAGATCAAATCGAACACCCACTCAAACAACTAAACACTGACAAGGAAGTCTCGGCCCCCTCATACTTAACTATCCCGACCCGAAGAAAACAGAACCATCAACAGATCAAAAATATGTATAATTGTGTGCGCGAAGTATGTACATTCACTGTCAGTGGGGATGATTCTGCGTTCGATTCACGGTATCTGCTTCTCGCGATTAGACCAATTCGCCACAACGTGCAATTGTCACTTGTTCCTTTGTTTTGCCCGATTTGGATCCGACGGCCTACGAGAAACAAAAAGAATTAACTTAGACTACATCAAACCAGGTTAAAATGTGAACAATTGCGAGTGGAACGGAATCGGGAAACCGCATTAATCACACATAGGGAACGAGAGAGAGAGCGCGAATGCTCTTTACCCTAGTTGATTATCATAAAGGCGCCATAGGTGAGGGAAACGCACATTAACAGGCGTCTTTTAGGAGCCGGCAGATGGGAAACCCATTTTGCAACCGTGCAAGTGTGTCAACAATATGTTGGTGGGTAGATGAGAGATAAGAAACAGGTGTGACTGAAAGTGTGTTTATGGAATTACCAGTGAAACTCCTGGGGACATGTGAGTAGGTTGCATACAGTGCATGATAATCTCACCGAAACGAACAAAAACTAACACATCAGGATGTCGATTTGGCTTTTAAGCCCAAGAAATCGTAGCCCGAAACTATAATACCCACCCGGTCTTAGAGCTCCTGGCAAATGCCAGGCGGGTTCAACCTACACTTCAATCGATCGTTCCAAATGAGGCTACTGTGCGCCTTGTGATCTTGCCGCACAGCTGTAACCTTCAACTTGAGGGATGCAACAGTTCACGCTAGCGGTGGGAGCAAACACCACACAACTTGATGTAACGATAAAAAAACCTGGGCACAACTGGTGCCAGGTTAGCGCAATTAAACGACGGCTCAAGTTCAGTAAAACACTGCCGCTCTTATTTGGAAAAGTACTGATTATAAAGGACGCCTATATTTATACAGAATTACTGAGAAGCCAGCTCCTCCCCCGAATGCGACCACGAAATAAGAAAAAGAGGCCAGTATTCGACAAACAAAAGTTTGACAAAATAGGTATCTTAAGAGAACTCAGTTGAACCAGTTGCCCATCGGGAATTCAACTACTTCCTTCATATGATTGGGTTATGTCTGGTCGCTCAGTTGTCCGCTCTCGTTCCGACCTAATCACTCGAACAAGCAAACTTCTTGTGAGTCACTAACGCCGAATGCCATCTTGAATATGCTGGCAAGGAAGTAGAGGATCTTGTTAAGGTCACTAGGTGAATGCGTTTCGTTCTGCATTGTCATTTTCATTGCCTTAAATATAGGATGCCAGTAAACTTGAGTCGATGTCCGTGGCCTGTGTTTTGAAACTCACGCCTTTGCCAAATTGCGCGATGGACAACAGACATAACGTAAAGTGCCATCATCTAGCCGTTTCCTATCCACCTGAACATTCCCCCCGACGTTTTTGTTGCTCAGGATATGCTCAGTGTGTTCCTAGGAGCTCAATCGTGGTCCCCCAAAGTTCTGTTCACTTACTGGTTGTCTGTCGTCTTACATTGAGTACCGCTGCAACTTCTTCCAATCCTTTTCCATCCTCAAATGCCTGGCGCACCATCCGTCGTAGTTCAGCAGAGCATCGGTCCTACGGAATTAGTTTACAGGTTTCGCGCCGCAGGCAATGACAACCGTTCGGCCGTAACACTCCTTCGGTGTGCAGTTGGTATGCCACCCGAAGGAAGCACGAAGGCTGCGATAATGCTAGGGTGCCAAAGCCTAGACAGAAGTCAAGATGCCGGGGGTGGGTTTGAACTACGGACATTCTGGTCGGTATTTTTAGGCGCTAATCACCGTGCAACTGAATCGGGTGTTTCCGTCCGACTATTGTACTAGGCTGTTTGATAAGGTCACGGACACAAAACCAACCGACTAGGCCTGGGTTGAATTTGAGAGGAACGACAAACCGGCGTTTCTTCAGATACTGAAAGGACCAACAAGTAGAAGAGCACACCACAAACTGAGAACCACCGAATACCCGCTCCTCGAAAGCTCGGTTGTAACAAGCTGGAAGTGTACGCTCATTGGAAACCTTCTTAAACGTGCTCATTAAATGATCCCCGGAAACATTTGAGACAAAAGTGGAATATACCAAAGGATGTTTGAAGTGAAACTGGTGCACCGAGACACTTATTAGAAAGCACTATACATCAGCTAGCTATAAAGGATGCATCCTTCTGGCAGCAAAGAAAAACCACACATTCAGCTGACATTCAAAGAGGGTGATGTATTAAGTAAATTCGGTCGATTCCTGAAATGCGCCGTAGAATATACGTCCCCTGTCGCTGAGCTACTGTTTAACCAAAACTACACACACCACCTACGTAAGACAGATAGCCTATTCTGAACACCTCCCAGTGTGTCCGTGAGCATGGCCGTTTATGTGGGAGCATGTGTAGGGGTAGAACAGAAGGACAACCAGTTGCAAGGATAATCCCTTTGGCTTATGCGTCAGTAATTAGAGCAAACAAACCGTCCTTTGTCAAGCATTCGATGAGTCAGCGTCGGCAACTCCAACACCTTTCGAATAGTCAGTCGTCAGTCAGAAGGTTACTCTTTCGTTGGAATAAGGCTGCTGCCAGCAGGCGGCTAAAGTCTGGTCTGCGTTCAGACGGTCTAGTCTGGTAAAGCCCGTACGAGCACTTGCCATACACAGATCTCCCCGTTCACATCTTTTGGTACTTATGGTACCTTAAATTTCTCACATCCAATCCCAGTTCTCTGTAGTAGTTCTCGGCAATGACGTTCCGCATGCAGTTTGTTTCGTGCTGACCATATCATAGCCGTCACGATAAGAGGTAGCTGAGCAAGATTTTGGGCGATTGGAAGTTCAGATGCCCGTGACGAAAGATTTCTTATTACTCACACTACCAAATGTAGTTCAGTTCATAGTAGTAGTGATACCCGACTACTGCGATGCGATGAGTGCTGAAGGGCCCTAAATGAAGTGCCGAAAAGGCGGTTGATATGTGCACGTTGCCGAGGAAGAAGAGGGGGTGGCGTTCGAAGTAGCCCATCATGAGCCTTGGACTCAAAAGTCTGACTCACAAAACAATGTGGAGATAAACGGATTTATCTTGGAACCCCATTCGTAGCATTAGTGTCAAGAGTCTAACCTGCGAAACATTTTAGTGACTCAGTCAACTTGGTTATGGATGGTGAACTAACCGCCAGGCGCAGGGAGTGAAGCAAAGATGTTTGACTCCTGAAACTACTGCGCGCAGCAGATGTTTTTGGAGCCGCATCGGATCTTGAGCGGTGATACACCCGCCAGCTGTCACGGTCGACTGTTGGGCGATCATGATGTCCTAACCCCCAAAAGAAAGCAGTACCGCTGCATCTACAAATACTGAGATGCTGACGGCCTGGATAAAAAGCTTTGATACTTTCACATTCCCATCTTGGTGAGCAGTATGATTTTAGTTTGAACCAGTCCCGTAATAAGTTGTTTCAAGTATGAGAACTGGTCACACTTCGTCTGGCTGCTCCCCTTAGGTCTTCGCGAACCTTGATTAACGAAATACACTCATTTGCAAATCAATTTGGTTTTGCGAGAGACTCACCTGGAACCCAACTGAATCTCTCGTTTGTGATGTTTCCATGCAACTGAATGTGCTGCACCAGGCTACCTCATGTTCCAGTTGCTACGATATTCGAGATATCGCGATGCATGTAATTTTACGCAATGTACTACTCAGAAGGTTGCTGAAAATTCTTCGACAGCCCACGACCGGTTTCGCCCTTTTTGGGGCTCATCAGGCAGGCGTAGTCCCCGAGTTTTCGTCAACCTTATGTTCTACTTGAACCCGCATTGGACTGTTTTCAAGAAATACACTCATTTGCAAATCAATTTGGTTTTGCGAGAGACTCACCTGGAACCCAGCTAAATCTCTCGTTTATGATGTTTCCATGCAACTGATTAACGAAGTTTGAACCAGCAAAGTCCACCAGCACTTCACCGGTGCCAGCACTCAAGCCCATCGGGGTGGCGGCATTTGACCGGCTTGAGTGACCGGAACGCAATTAGCGGCCGCACTGAAATCGGTCACGATGTGAACATAGCAAAGACACGACCATTGTTCAGAACAGTTTCATGGCGCTAGTCTGAAGTCCCCAATGGATGATGTGTTTGTTGAGTTTGCCAATGGTGAGCCAACTTAATATTTACTGTCCCACAAAACAGGACACGAAGCTGATCGGTATTCCAAGTCAAAAGTAACACAAAAAACATAGTTCAGTCAAAGACTTAGATGAACAGTACATTCTTTTCAAGTAATCATTGATCCCATGTGTGCGGTGCATTAAAATGTGTGCGAAACCAACCGAAAAATGTATTTACCTCAATCTTTTTCACCACATTCAGTCCTTCGGTGACACGGCCAAACACAACATGTTTTCCATCGAGCCTATACAACGAAACATTGAACATCTGATAGAATGGAGAAACGAAATCCAAAAGAGTTCTGTGCCATGTCGTTAACTCGTTAAGTTTAGGTACGACGACCCATCAGGCTGCTGTCACAGTAAACCGACGACACACGGATTAAGGTAAGCCTCTGGTAATGAACAAACGTTCGTTGATGGACTGGCGAAGACACCCAGACCCAGTAAATGGGAAAGTGATGAGATGGAGGCAATGAAGGCTCGTCTCAATGTGAACTAAACATGGAGCAACATAAACAATAACACCTTGTGCTGCCAAGCTCTGAAAACCATTTTAATTCTTGAGGTAGGCTACTAATAAGGTTTCTGAAAACTCTACTCATATACCACCTGGTTGATTCAGGGCAGTATCGACTTATTCAGAATATCGGGCTGCCCAGTCGAGAACAGAATACGATTTGATTTGGAATCCCGCGAAATCACCTTAGAATGGCTACTAGAAAAATGTGAGTAGTATAGTTGCACTGACAAATCAGTCGGTTTCTACGGCTTTGCTCCCGTTGAGGTACACAGTCCCTATTGAGAGATGTTTCGATAGACTTCTTCAATTTTTGCGAAATCTTGGAGTCGGGGGCTGACCACACAATAGGACAGTCCAGCTTCATAGTAAATCATGTCTATGTTTCTATCGAGACAAGTCAGAATTCCAGTCGAGCTATCCAAACCATTTTGGCGCAAAATTTTACGAGGAATACCAAGATGTCATAACACAAAATGTTGTGGACCGAGGGGCTCCAGAAATTTCCCTGCACTTTTTTATCGATAAATTAAATCCTCGTGGGAGAACAGGTTTAATTTCTAGTCATGCTGTTTACTATTCCAATCGACCACGTCAACAATGCTATCGTTTTTATTTTCCTACGACTGACTTCTGTAAACGGTCCGCATCACTTGAGGACACCAAAAATGGACAATCGCCAGCTCGTACCCTAAGAAAGAATCATTCCGCAGATAAATCTATGGTAGCGAAGTTCTGGAATATGCCTATCTTCCGTAGAAGTGAATGCGTTCTACGCTAGAAACCTTATGACATGGCGGGCCCATATGGTTCGTGAGATCCCAAACCCCATTGTAAACAGTGAGAACAGAAAATGCACTCGCAAATAAGCAACACATGGGAAACGACGGGGATGCGCAGCCTCATGTGAGAGGCAACAATCATCTCCAAACTATTCTACTCAGTGCTGTTAAACAGCCGCTTATATATTCGAACATCAGGTCGATTGGACGGGTGTGCCACGTGCGGGCGACGGATCAAAGAAGGTATCCCCTGACTGGTCAGTGTCATCCAATCAGAATCAAGCGTTTAAACCTCGACGCTTCTCGCCAGCTCACGAAGATACTAGTACAATCTTGCGGAACATTCCGTGATGAATCTATGAATTCAGTCGTGATAATTTTCTGGTATTTTCATAGAGGCTGTATCAAGCTAGTGTAGCTTTTGATATACCACAGTGGGCGGAACAGGAAGCCAAGGACCGAAATGGGAGTTGCAGTACCTTCCGAACTACATAACAACAGACCATCCGAATTGAATAATGCCAGAACGTCATTCGCGGACTACTCCGCCAGTTTCTAGAACACCAAGGTTGGGGGCTATCCTTCATAGCAATCGAATGACACATGTGGAACGACATATTAATAGACTCAGAGCTCCAAGATGTTTTTTGTATGCACCCCATTTTTACGAAAGCTCTGCATACTCCTTTCAAAAAGACAGCCACTCCCTCCTTGGTCTCTACTTCGGAAGGATGGATTTGCCAAGCTAATTAAAGTCCTCTACGTTTCCAGTATGACCATAACTATATCCAGTATGAAAGGCATTCTTCAGAAAGCCAATTAAGTACATCCCCATTAAGGAGTAATTTTTCAGGGAAGGTAAATGGGATTAAAAACTGAATTCACGTTTCCGGGGAACAAAAGAAAACAGGTGACAAAAGCTCAAGACAGTACCAATCGCATTTGCTTGTGCATATGAAGAACTGCGATCCGTTCGTATTCGGTCCAGAGTTGGCCATCGAAAGGGTACCTGAATGAAAATTGAGACACAGGTGAACGAATGTCTGCTTCAATGAACGAAGCAAAAAAGCCACGGTAAGACGAAAAAATGCACCAAAAACTGAAGTGAGGAAGAATGGATGAATTTTCAGAAAACTGTGTAACAGGGTGAGAAACACAACCCTCAACGAGGTGCGGTCGTTTTTAGACTAGTGGTGCTGTAAAAGCAACATCAGATGGTCCGTCTGATAGTAAGTACGATGGCTAGAATTGATTGAACGACGGATTCCAGATGCTACTGAAACCAGGCGGATAACTGTGGCCATCATCACCACTGGCATTAGCACCAGCGTGTAACCATGAGAATAACCATGCTCTATGACGAAAAAAGCTTAGGGAGGGACAGGAGGCAGGTGCTCGCCTACCACAAACAATCGAGGCACCTAAACCTCGGACGACCGGCAAGACAAGTACGTAGAGATCGGTTGGCCGCCGTTTCTTCCAGCATATCCAATCCAGCACAGAGAAGATTGTGGGCAAAATCCTGGGTTACATTCCGATACATCCTTTACTTCCTTCTGCCAGGTCAGGTTTCACACATCTCGGTGAACGACAGTGGCCATGGGCGACACGGGAACAAGCCACCGTATCATGCGGTGCTGGAGGTACCTGCTGCTACAACAAATACTCGTTTCCTGATCGCTTCACAGAGAAGTTGTTGAACACCGCAGATTCAAAGTGGAATTATCTGGACTCAAATTTGTGACAGTAAAAAAATTGTTCAGTTTGGTGTCCTGATTCCCAGAAGCCACTTGATTCGCAAGATAAACATCGAGGGAATGTTTTCGGTGGATACACAAGTGGTTCATTGACCGTGCTGTTCCCTCGTGACAGATGTGGCCAGTAAAAACTGAGGCGGAGGAATTTCAGCTGGATGTGGGTATTTTAAAAAGCTCTTGTGCGTATGAGATGAAATCTTTCGCATAGTTTGTGACGTATTCATCAGATATTCAATGCAAGGTCGTACAAGTGCATCCCGTCACCTAGACCAGGAGTAGTTTTTGTGTCAGATGTATGAAACTCAGTGAGGACTGCGAGACAAGGTAAGGTATGACCAAGACGTATGATTAACTATCAAAGAAAACAATGATAATTATTTGCGCCGTTTCATCCAATATTCCAATCGTATTATTCTTAATCCTTATGGTAGTCGTAGAAGATCCCAATAAATAATACTGTGTGACTAGTTTAAGCTTTTAACCTTAATTCCTGGCCAATCCAAGTCCAATCAAGTCCAGAATGACCGACAGATGTTGGAGAGAGTTTGTCGGTAGGGCATATGACAGCAACCGTTTAACGTGAAACTCCAACGCAAAAATTGGCTCAATAACATTTCCGTTGTGTCCTTTTGGGGAGTAATCCGGTCTGTTCCGGGGAAGCAGGAAGTGTCACCTATTTGGTTTTTCTGAAAGGAGATTGTAACGTGAAAAACCCCCCACAGGCGTTTTTGAGCCTGTGGGGAAGTACTGTATTCTCGTGCTGATTAACAAGGCAGTAAGAACAACAAGATTGCTGGATGGAATCACGTCGAACATGCTTTTTGGCCATGAAATGTACGAAACGTAGTTTAGTTTACCATTTTCAAAGTCGAAAATAGTTGCAACCAAATCGCCAGATTCGGCAGACACCTCAGTCACCTACCACGCAACTATAACAGCAAAGACTGTCTTCTATGTCGAACAAAACAGGGATGCCAGGAGATAATTCAATCGTTATTTCTAAAAAGTTGTAAACCCGAGCTAGAAGACACACAAGCTAGACGTTCAGGAGCACACTGGCAGCTACTGGACTATGCGATAGACTAAGATGGACTACTGAGGCTGTGGTGTCTTTCGCGATAGACAGCTTACATTCCCGAGTAGCCAAATATAACACGTCATTGCGACCTTCGTCTCCACTATAATCATTAGCCGTGAACCGTGTATATGTTGTTGAGTAACCACAGTCACCAGAGCTTTGTTCCGCGATGCTCTTAGAAAATAGGGGTGAAGGGCTACACATTCGAGGTGGTAGCTGACATAATTGACGCGTAAATCCAAGAGTAACAGTGGACTTCTCTCTGGGGATATCTACTGAAGAAGGTACACACTGAAAACAACAGCGTGGATTCGTCCGCGCCACTTGGTCATTTTCGTCGATGTCTACTACTGTGTCCCGTCTGCGGGTATCTATCCAGAGAGACGGCGATCACTGACGCAGCTGAGTTCGTTGGTAACATCTTTCACAGTTCGTTGTCAAGTCATCGCATAACCTTCCACGGCTCGTCTCCACTCTCCGCGTAGTTGTGCGGAAATGGCTGTCCGAGAATATCGATCGACTGACATATCGATCGCGTGACCAAATCATCCAAACCCACGGAGTGTGATCAGCTCATCCAGCCAAGGACTAGCTATTTCTTCCGAAAATCATTGGATTTACTTCAACATGACTGATCCAAAGCCCCCACCAAATTCGGGAAGTGCCCCAAACATAATGAGCGTTTATGAACGTCCAATCGGCAGCTGGCTTTTCTGGCCCAGATGCTTGACGGCTTCCCTACTACGATTTTGGTGGGGCACGAGGGCTTTAGTAGGTTTCGGGCACTCTGGGATTATTTTCAGGAATATGACCTTCCTAAAAATATGTGATCGATACATCCTGTTTCAGAATAGAACCTAGCCTGGTTTTCACGCAACTGTTCTGCGCTGTGTTCGGTCAACCTTCGAAGCATAAAACAAAGGGCACCTTCGGTACTATCGACCAAAAGCTGCCATCTTGATTTTGTGGTTGAGCTTCAGTGCTGCAACGATTCTTCAGGATATACTCGGGGTGTTTTACTTGATTCGGCATTGGTTGAAACGCTGACTAAAGTGCTTGAACAGCCGATTACCGGTTTTTGAGCCTGGAACTCCCATCAATCATATTTCTTACCCGAGCATTGAATTGAATGGTCCTAAGAGGATATTTAAGTGAATTCGTTGCTGAAGAATACTATAAGCCAAGCATTCAGTCGAATCTACCCTCCGGTTATCACCATAATTATTTCAGGTCCTAGTGTTCTCAAGCAGGCTTCCTTATATTTGATGATTATTCTCTTGTATTTCTTCATGCGGTCATGGGCATCCGTGGTGATCAGTTTGACCATCCGTCTGTCGTTTTGTCTTGCTAGTGTCCAGGTTTGCAGGTGATTCAACAGTCGTCGGTGAGCTACGCCATTGAAAAGAATGGATTTACGCATGTATTCGTGGAGGATGCGTAGCTGTTGTCGTGTGGAGGGTTGTGGGGAGAGACACCGATTTGCAGATTAGTATTTAGGAGCAGCTATCGTACGACGGTTTGTGGCGAACGCGATCAATAAATGTGGTTGACTTCCACTGTTGTTTCCGTTGGGGCTTCTCGCCACGTGCACTGTTAGATTGAGGCGATCATCCATTAACGCGGTCTTATAAGAACTAGTCGGCGTAAATGTCCCTAAGAGCGATCGAGTTCTACGAAAGAAGAGATGGACAGGCAGAACACCTCCAAATTCACAGGCCGGTAGAAAAAAATAAGATCCCTATGGACTTACCCAATCCTTCATGGCGTAGCTGAAAGTTTTCATCGTCAAACTTCCGACCGTAGATCGATTTGCCACCGGTTCCGTCACCTTTGGTGAAATCGCCTCCTTGGCACATCTAGAGAAGCGGTTTCTAGGTCAAAGAAAATGCGTCACTACAAAATGAATGCATTTCACTAAATTAGAGGAACATCTGGACAACGGTGAGACCACCCTAGAGCCCTGAAAGGTAGAACTATATGCGTTACGCCGAGGGTAACCTCCATAGTGAAAGTGACGAATACGCCCTCAACTAATCCCCGAGCGATTTTGGGCTACTTACATTGTCTTCTATTAATTGATAGATTCCGGGATAACCATCGCATATGGTCGTGAGTACACCAACCTGACTCATTGTCACCAATGATAACACGGACAGTGTGCTGGTAAGTGTTGACCGATGTATGGTCGGTTCCCTTGCTCATGCCTCTGTTACGATTATTGATTATTTACCGAAAACAAAACATTGGATTCGAAAAATCGGGGTTTGAAGATATGAATATAAATAGAAGAATCAAGAACGTCTATAAGTGGAGCGCGCGAAACAGCAAATGGCCGAGAAAGACTGCAAACTGAATCGAAATATCCCGGCTTGGAATCACAGGGGACAGATCGCTTCACCCAGAGGCCAACACCTTTGACAGAGTTCCCTCAAGGACAGCAGTTTTTCTGCTTTAGTTTTCTTGTGCTGCTCGCATCACCTTCAGGATTTCGGCAATCCACACATGTTCCGGCATACCGCGGGAAAACAGTTTTTTTCTATACATTGAACTGCCCCTTACTGTTCCGCACTGCAACGAACATCCGAAAAGCAAAGTGAGCGGCGTCATACAAGATGAAAGTCAACTAAACGGTGTGCTCTGACCGTTCATCACTGAAGACAGAATACGTGACCTTACACACACTACCTTCGGTTGGGTGAATTTGAACTTGTTGGTATGACTCGGAAAATTCAGCTTATAGCAACCACTTCGTTGAGTGATTTCAGTCAACACTGATGCCGTCCTTTGGAATTCACACCACCGTCGCTTGAAAGCCCTCCTCCTCTCGTCCCGGGGCGTCAATGGGACTCGCGTTTTCGTTGTTCCGCATATGAGCAGGGAAGTATTCATTCGACCTTACTCCAGTAAAGTTAAATAAATGAGTTCCCGCCAAACCATCCGTGTACGTTTGATGCATCTGAATTACTCCGTCCACTGGCGAAAAAAATATCTCTCATGGGATCACACAGCGGAACGATTCTCTAGCGATCCGAAGTTTGATTTAAATACAGGGCTACCCGAGTGCAAACCATCCTCTCCAGATAGTCCATTTCAGATGGTCCATTTTCTCCCAGTGATTAATAGCGGCCGAGACGAAAAACTGACCACAGAAGATAACTCACTCGGATGAAGGATCGAAAAAACAAACCATTTCGTTTAGCTGACGAACGTTTCTCGTGCATAACTGCCGAAAAAGCAAGAACACGGAGATTGTCTAACGATAGAGACAATGAAAAAGCCAGGGGTGAAATTCAAAGCACGAATGCCTCGCGTCTGAAAACAAGTAATCGATAACCTTACAAGACACCAGGAAGGTACGGACAGTGAAGCCCCGTCAGTGATAAAAGCCGACAACTTCATTAAGAGGTATAGTGGTTCTTAGCCGACTTATTCATAAGGTTGACTTAGAACCCAGCTACTTGTATTCTACATTTAAATACTGGAAGAGCTACACGAAAAGGATACAAATCCTGGAATGACCCGATGAAACGAAGAATTGTGATAGCCGAAACCACGTTCGCCTGTACACAGTGCTCGGAAATTCTCCGCCGTACGGGGAACAATGTCAGCGCGTAGTTCGATTACTATTCGGCCCGAGTCTACGCCGCCAATACGCATATCCATAAACACTTTGGGCAAATTGCGTTTGCCACGTTTGGCTGCTGGCTCACTCTCTTCTTGCTATAAAAAAAAAAGATACAACAGAGTAAAAACCATTAACCACAACAACAATGCGGTATTCAACATGTTGGAAAATTGTGAGAACTTTAATCGCTGCATACCCTTTATGACTAGCATTAATACTAGCAAAGTTTGCTTTCTATGAAGAATTAAAATATGCAGTACCCATTCGTCATGAAGAGACTATTGGCGCTGATCCTGGTCTCTGCCTCCCGCTTCTGAGTTGCACGTCGGCTTGGAAGCAAAACGAACCACTCATTCCGGATTCACGAATTTTCTGTTGGTATGTTCATATTCCCTTCACTCGGTTACAATACTACACTGTTAAACCGAACCAATTCCGTGTTCAGTTCAGTTCAGTTTGTCAGCTATAGAACAACAGTAGGTTGGTTCCAGTCACTACAGTTTCAGTTACCAGAAAATGGGAGAGCGTGGGAGATATAGCAAGCATTGGAGGCGATGGCATAATCAGTTGATTCGGGAAACTAGGCAGCTATGCACTGAAGGCGATAGGTTTGATACACAAACGCCACTGACTGCGCAGTTGAGCCATGTCTGGCATATCATTAGCAACCGGTGCGTTGAGACCTGGAGTCTCCATCCAGAGATGCGACGGCTGTCGACCCGACTAGGCTTACCGCTTGGTGTTTGCACACTTCTTTGCCAAATCGTAGACAGTGCACCTCTCAGTTGCTTCCACTAAGCACGTGGCTAGGCGAAAAGAGCTGTGAGGCAGATGGTCCTCTGGCATGCGGGGTACCCGTCCTAATCAGCGTAGCGTACGAGGCGTGAATAACTCATCCATCGTGGAAAAGCTCTTTTTTTACCTAAAACAATTTGATTTCACTCAGCATTGTTAATCCAACCTCCGTGACTAATTACCATAGAGACAGGTAGAAAAACATTATCAGAATTGACAGCAATACACAAGTAGTATGTATTGGCACCCAAATGACATGCAAATGTAATAATTAGTAAGCAGAAAAAGGGAGGAACTGTCGTAAGAAATCCCTCAGGAAAATGGTCAACTAAGCAGAGCACCTAAACCATCCAGCAGGTTTGGAATAACCACATCCAGATATTGTGTTGAAGTAAAACAGCATTGGCCGGAAAAACTACTAGCATCCTTAAGAACCTCACCCATGTAAGGTATCCCACTAGAGAAGTGACAAAACGCTCTACAAAGGGGAAGGTTTATTTTGGAGCCCGTTGGGTTTCCAGTCAAGCACAAAGAGGACTACGCGGACGCCAATCAAGAATGTGTGGAAATCCGAATGCATGCAGTCTGAAAGTACCGACTTCGTTTCGCAGCACCATGCCATCACCTGTCCACCGCCAATCTATTTCCAACTAAGTTCGAGGTGGAGAACAGCGGATGGGCTTTACAGCACAGGCCTGATAGAAAAAGCGAAGTGGCTCACCACACCGACGACAGACGCCCTCAACCGTTTCTTACACGGCAAACACACCACATAAAATGCTGGATCTTTGACGTTAATCTCTAAT
The DNA here is from genome assembly GCA_004794785.1 of Opisthorchis felineus. Classification (NCBI taxonomy): domain Eukaryota; kingdom Metazoa; phylum Platyhelminthes; class Trematoda; order Opisthorchiida; family Opisthorchiidae; genus Opisthorchis; species Opisthorchis felineus. The sequence goes on from SJOL01002380.1 coordinate 144,564, forward strand.
TTATACTCAACGCGTGAAATCTCAGTGTTACGTGATAAGATAAGGAATGCATTCGTTCTTTATCACAACGACATGACACTACCATACATTTTGTACACCGAACGGCTAACGCAACACAAATAAGGATAATGATAATTCCCAGTTGATTAGGATCGCTTACTGTCGTTTCATCCGCCGCAACTGTTCCTGCAGGGTGCACGACTTCGGGTTCCTCTACTGGCTTCAGTTCAAGCGTGGCACTGCCGTATTTCTTAAGCCAGTTTTCATCGGACCACACTGAAGCGGCAAACAATGAAAATGCGATCAGAGTTGTCACAAGTAAAAACATAGACATTCTCTTCCACAAGCATGACGAATGCTACCTACCTGGCCTGCTCCAGCCTTCACGGATTCGTACCGGTCTGGCAACGTTTACTCGAATGGTCCGCCCGAAAATCTCGCTTTCATTCTGTATATGGGTTAGAAAAACAGACAAATTGGTAAGTTATTCGGAATGGATAAACGACAGTTGTAGCCTGAAACTCTGCTTAACTGCCAACTGCTGCTATTCACTATTCAGTTTAGTTCAGTTAGTTCACTTTTCAAGCTAAAAAAATTGTAACGGTGCTTCCAGCTGTTACAGCTTCTATGGAGGAAGATTTTGGTAGCTCGGGTAGCGTAGATGGTCGTTGGTTTGTTCGCTGAGCTGGGCAATTTGATTGCAAACGTTTCATCACCAATCGGTGACATCTTCAGTGCGTTGTTACGGAGCGTAGCGGTGAGTAGCGATGGGTTGGTGGTTGTGCGTTGAGTAGTGTTTTATCTATATTAATATACGTGTTGCTAGCTGGGGCTGACCTTCGATCACGATTAGTTGTTCGGTCTGTTCTTTTACCCTGTGTCCTGATGCTCACGTGCCTCTGAGCTTGGCATTCCCTGCCCTCGTACTCTGGTCGAAGCTGGAGTGACTTCCGTTCTTGACCCTTCAAAGTTCCGGATTGTGACGTTTATTGATCTGACTCCAGGGAGCTCCTTGTTTCTTTGTTTGTGAATCCGATATTCGGTTCTCCTTCAGTATTCCGGTTGAGACGTTGGTCCTTTGCACGTAGTGGTGCGTAAATTGGATCCAGCTCAATGAATCGGTTGATCGAGTCCGCCGTGGAGTATCATGCTTCCAGAAATTCTCTTCCGTGTCTCGTGTCTCCGTGTGCCAAAACATTTTGCGTTTTCCAGATCGAGTTTGTGGCCTTCTTGGTCTTCGTGTATGGATATCAAGGATTGGGGGTCATGTCTCCTGACCGGCGCGTTGTGTTCCTCTATTCGTGTGCCTAATTTCCTCCCAGTTTGTCCGATATAGAATTTGTTGCAGTTGTTGGAATTGATTTGGTATATAACATTGTTCCTCTTGGTTTTGTCTCGGTTGTCCTTCGGTCTTGAGATTAGTTTCCTTAGGGTGGCATTCGGTTTGTGAGCCACGAGGATTCCTTTTTGAGCCAATAATCTGGTTGCGAGTTCCGATATATTCTTTATGTAAGGCAGAACTACCCGTCTGTTGGCTTGTTCTTGCTGTTGCTGTTGTTGGGATGTCTTCTTCTTCAAGCTTCTCTTGATAAAATTTCTTGTACATCCATTGTTCTGGAATACTCTGAATAGATGGTTTTCTTCCTTCTTCCGTAGTTCTGTGGTGCTGCAGTGTGTCTCCGCCCTCTTGAACAGGGTCTGAACGCAGCTTTTCTTGTGATTTACTGGATGATTGCTGTTGTGGTGCAGCATTTGATCCGTATGCGTCTCTTACTTGATATCTACAAACATGGTGTTGAGCAGTTCATGTGCATTGTGTATTGAATCTCGTTTCATGATGACAAAGGTGTCGTCTACGTAGCGGATCCACAGCTTTGGATTGATGATCGGCAGTACGGAGCGCTCCAATCTTTGCATTACCGCCTCAGCGATAAATCCTGATATTGGAAATCCTATTGGAGTCCCTTTCAGCTGTTGATATATTTGTCCATCGAAGGTAAAGTATGCATCCATGCGAAAGTCAAACAGCTTTCTACAGCTTCGTTCATTAGCTATAAGAGTAGGAGAATAAGAGTTACGCGTTTGAGGCCATTACCCAACCATTTAATTGGCATCAAATGGCTCTGTTTCTATAATATGGCAGGGAATGAGAGCTACGCTGTGAATACGATAGCTTTGATGCAAAACCACGACTGGCTAACATGACACAGCCATTTCTGTCAGGACCACTAATCATTGGTTAGTCTAGTCCGGCGGTCCACATCCGCGGAGGTAGCAGTTGCCAATGCGACTGAGCTGACTGGCACGGGCATTAACACTGAATGGACTGACAGCACTGGATCGCCTCCATCCGATACAAGGCTGAATGAACAGAGTTCTGCGAATCAAACGGTCCTCCGGCATAAGAAGTACACGGCTTATCCAGGGTCACCTGCGAAGTGTGACCAGCTATTTCATCAGAGGGAAGCGACCTATCCCAAAAACCACCTGGCATACCTCAACATTACTGATCTGATATTCCCACCAAATCC
>SJOL01002389.1:0-33866 GCA_004794785.1 Opisthorchis felineus
GAGTTTATTCTGAGGTGGATCCATTATGGTTTCTGTGGTATTTTTGTATCCGACTTGTGTGAATAGGGCATAAGGAAGAAAAAAATCACAAACGGACCAATAAATTTACGAACACGCCGATTAGATAATCAGGGTAAGAGATAAAAGACAATCTTCCAATGCTATATGAATGAACACAAGCAAAGAGAAATACCTATTCAACTGCACATTGATGACGTCTCCTCGTATGGTGACTAAACCTTTGCAAATCAGTTGTAAGTTCGGCGAACAGACCAACAACCAATTACCTCACCCGAGCAGCCAAGATTTTAACACATACTTTCACCTTCTTCTTGATTGATATCGCGCAGTTTGTCGGGGTATAGTCGCGGAATACTTGATAGCGTGTTCGACTGAAGAAATAAGATGTTTCAACCTTCGCTAAGGTCTTGCCACTTTAGAGGCCAGTGTTTCTGGTAACAAGGTGATTGACCAAAGATGAGTTCCAACTTTGTGAATTTTTGGTAGCCCATAGTATATCGCGAGGTTATCATTCGTTTTCCATCGTTCTTGGTTATCCTTTGATCATCTGTTATACTGCATGTGGTTTTCTATGTCACTTTGGCTTGGCTGACCAGTCTTAGACGTGATTTGTGATCTACTAAGCGAGAATCGGAGAGGCCAATCTGATTAGACTGCCGACAGTTACATTATTCTCACCGCTTCAAGGTCTCTTGCGCAACAACCGGAACAAGGAATCCGTAACTTGCTCTTATCCCCTCTCTCCCGAATATTTCAATATACTTGGTATTTAAGTCCAAAAGAGCTCAAGTGAGTGGATTGGTACAGGAACCGGGAGCAAGTAGGCTTTCCCATGTACTATGGGTTTTTGGGTGCTAGAGAGGTGTCTCTGAGTGGCCTGGAAGGCTGTCTCCCTCTGCTTACTAGGTCTACTCCTACAGGAATAACTGCTGAATTTTGTAACGTCAGGCCTTTGAGGAGTAAGCGATAGAATGTTATGATGCTGCCTGTATGGTCTTTACAGAGACATTTTAATCTTACGGCATTGAAGTTTGTAGTCCGGGCTATCGTCGCACCAATTCACGTGGAAATCATGTCCGTAGGGAAGCGGTCATGCTTTATAGTAGAGGCTACCTCTGCATTCATTCCCTCGAGATAGTCAGTAATGTGGATGGTTGGGAGGAACCTCTATGTTAGATTTTGACACCAACACTGCGACTTCCGTTCTAGTATATCGCAGCCCCGGTAGATTGGATCGATGAGCGATTTCAAGATCATCGAGTTAGACAGATTTGACCTTCTGCGATTGTTTTTCTTTATCCGGTATACTTTTTGACCAATTATTCTCAAATTTGTGGTAACACGTTATCTGGCCAGCTCGCCGACCTTTCAGACAGTCGAGCACTGTCTCAGATTTCGCCCTATCTCTGTTCGTCTCCTTACCCATTCTGATTGGACATGGAGATAATGCCGCTGTTACCTTTCAATGGTCCGGTTCCTCGCACCAGCTATTCGAAAAGTCTGGAGGACCCAGTGTGCTAGTTTATGACCTGCGACCTCAGATGCCGATTTGGGCGCACCGCCTGAGTTAGTTGTCAGCGAAGCCCAGCGCTTCTTCAACTCACCCGGTAGAGCCAGCTCCTCAAAGGAGGTCCTTTGATCGTTTCCAAACTGAAGGTTATATAATAGAAGCGAAAAAGCTGTGGAATCAATTAAAGGTAAATTAATTTATCAAATTTAATCCTGAAGATAGCAACGACTATTAGCGTAATGAAACCGGTTGCCGCCTGACAGAGGCAAAAAGTTCACTTACCAGAGCCTCTCCAAGTACTTAACTTTTAGAGCCAGAGCTAGATTTGGGATTGCTCCTTCGGACCTAAATAGTTCCAGTGCATTGGATAGAGGTGGTTTGTCGAAGACAGGGATATTCGCAGCCAAAAGGGATCCGGCTTTTTCTCCTGCTCACTTATTGTTGTTAGCTTCCTAAGTTAACCACATTTAAAGTGAACTGTTATTCGGCTCCAGGTCCGAATCAGTTTCACCCTGACCTTCATTAAAAACTTGTCGAAACTATCACCGTTCTGACTTACCAGGTCATGCGTCCTTCAATTTAGGGCAGCGAGGCATCAGTGTTGAACAGTGTTGTTATGTTGTCGATGATGATGATGATGATGACATTATTCACTTGATGAAAGTCTTCTTCCTAACGAGGGGAAGATCATCACGACTGAAGCCCGACGTATGCCTGCGAATTACCATTCCGTAAGCCCTACTTTTGGTTTGGCTAAGAGGCTTTGGGAGGAATATCTAACACGAGCTACAGTGTTACTTGAAAGCTCTCAAGCACAGCATGGCTTCCGCAGGTGCCACCTGCGTGTTACAAGCCTTCTTCTAATTCGCATGAAATGCGCCAAGGCCAATGTTTAGAGGACCGACTCAGTTTTGCCTACGTTGAATTTAGCGAGGTCTCTGAAAAGTTTTCCAATGTGGTCTATTCTGTAACGTTTACTCCAATATGATTCGTCGGAGACTGTTGACATGAACTACCAACTTTCTCTCAGGTCGCTAAGATTGTGCGGGAGCTAGCGGTGTATACTGCCGATCGCACCATTCTTCGAGTGGTGGTTCACATGGTTCCTCAAGATCGACAAGAATGGCCCGTAATCTCCTTTGAAGAGAGTGATATCCTCTAAAGTACTGTCGAGGCCCCGTACGAATTGTTCACAGGGCTTGAACCGGCGACCAACTTTTCAAAAAAAAAATGTACGTCCAGTTTGTTTCGTTTAGATGCTGCACAATCGTAGTCGTATCGCTTGACCTGGTGGTTTAGCACCTTTGTCTGCCAGATAACTGTCCTTCGTAAATTCATTTACGTGACTGAGGAATACCTTTGAAGCTTTCTCAAAATCTTACTAGCAAATTTTCTTGTTCTAGCCACAGCAGTTTTTAAGACCTTGAACTAAACGTGAAGAAAAATCGCACTCTGTTTTGGCACTTAGTGAGGACTGTTCCGAATGCTCTGAAATGTCAGACTTATTGCGGTTCGTTGTCTTCTAAAATTCACCTCCCGAACAGACCGACTTCGCGCTTCTTCGCCCACATTTCTTAACAAGTATGAAATGTTAGATGCTAGCTCGGTTCACCACCTTTAAGGATCAAATGTCGTTCGTTCCTCACTGTTATTTATCTCTCTTCACCCGGTTAGTGTGGTAGAGGAAACAGTCTTGGTTAAATGGCGTGTACACGGTCTACAAAATCTGCGCCCGCCGGGCTACACGAAATGTCTTTTTCGTGCTGTGTAATTACCTCTGATTTGTTAGTGGTGAACCGTGTGAGGGTAATCAGGTGCCACCAAAAAGATGGTGTCCCTGATGATAGTACGCTTCCGAGGAAGATCGAAGAATGACCCGGTTCCGAACTACGAGGGCAAGAAAGATTGCTTTACAAAACAAATGATTTAGAAGGAATGAAGTCTGTTCATTCTGGGTGTCTGTGACGAGTCTGGGCTTGTATGTTAGCTCGTACATAGTGATACGGAGTTGACCGATCCGCTCTGCTAAAACCGTTGATTCAATCACCAGTGAAACCATCAGTGCAACTGGATCGATGAAAGGACGCATTCTAAAGCAAGAATTCCATAATCCAGCGTTCTAGGTAACAGGACTCATCTGACAGGTGGAGATGAGATTACTTCAAGATTATTCCGTTTTTGTTAAACACCGCACTTTACGTACATATTCTGTGGTCAAAAACCTGAAATAAACTTTATCAGACGCAGATTCTTGCTCAACCAACCTTGGAATACTGTCCGCACTGTCAGCACTGCATACGACTGCCTTGAAAGGAGGAATTTCTTCAGACCTATGGTGTACTGTAAGTAGAAACATACTGGAAAAAGGTGTAGAATAGATGCAAATACAACTACTGAATTGTCAACGAGTTTCGGGACGCTTCAGAATTTTCTATGACGCGTCTCTGTCTGCTCAGCGACATGGCAAGTTACTTAGAAATCAACGAGCAACTAGACGATTCCACTGAATGGAGAGCGGAGATTAGCCTGCAGCACAAACCACAACCAACCGCGGGGAAGAGTACATTGAAAGCGCTCTGTAGTTCCCATTTTTTGCCTCCTGTAAGTTTTAACTTAGTTAACAAGGGTCAAATACAGGCATAGTCAGACCCACTCAAAAAATGACATATGACTAAGACGCTCGACTGCAATTCTCTCATTCGTTCTACGTGGTATCAATGGCCAGACAAGCAGAGCTAAAGTGATTCCCACCATATCAGCTGATTCCTGCAGCAGAGGTAGGACACAAAGGTTACGGTGAAAAGTAAGTGGCCTTCAAAAGGAATGATCCCTTTAAAAGGAGTACTACTATTTTGGAGCTTTTCTGAGAGTACATGCTCTTTACGAGGAACATTGTACCTGGAAAAGACAGGAAATGCTTTGCAAGAAAACCTCCAAGACAGATTATCTAAGGTTTGCTTCAGAGAAATTGGAGGGAAGGTTTTGAAGTCGGTGCCTCACGCGCTCTCCGAGTTTGGTTCATCAAATTTTGGGTCCCCTTGATCTGTTTTCTCCGAATAGTCAGAAGATATGACCTACGGCATGCTAATATTTCAACTTATTTCCGTCAGTGTAAGACGTAAAGCGTGAAGCATGTACTGCAAACCGATGTAGTGTCAACGAATTAATTACGTCGAACAACCCATTTCTAATTCGAAAAGGACCGTACAGACTCACTTCCAGCGAATCCATAAGTTTTGTGCGCATAATTCGAGTTGCTTCGCTCTTATCAATATTTCATTGCAGAAAGCCATCAGTTTAGAGTTTCCGTTGCGTAATCCGTGAGCAGGCTAAGCTAGATGGCCTGTCCCATAGTTGTCTTTCGCAGCCAAGGACTGGCTGTTAATGATGTTGATTCATTGTGTCGCAAGGTTCGTAGCCACTGATGTGGAAGATGTTCTGAGATATTTTGAAAAATACGGACTGGTTCTGTTGACATAGGTCTCACCGCAAATGAGAGTGAACTTATAGATGACATGTGAGGCAGAATCATCACTCAAACCCTGGGATCCGCCATGGAACACAGACCCTCAGATTGTCGAAACCAGGCACAACTAAGCTACTTTGTGGGTACGGTTTAAAGCGCACTAGGTTTCTTGCTAGGTGTTGTTTGAGATATGATCGCCGGTAAATTGTAGACGGTCTCCCGCTGCCTGTAGTGGCTGGATTATGGTGGTGATTTGGTTTTCCATGTAAAGTAATGAACTATTCTTGGCAGCCGTTGACCGACAGGATCCTTTTCAGCTGATCTTCGGTTGTACAGAAAAGTCTAGCTGTAGCAGCAACGTGTTGAGTAGTCCTCGCTTGTAAGCCACTATAGAAGAGCTACTAAAGTGAAATTCGGACCACTCCATGTCGCCTTCAGATGGACAGTTCCCTCCAACTCCCATCAGGAAGTGGAATATAAAGTAGGTCGAGAAAGGTTAAACTACTACTCTTCTCAGTACAAACAAATTGGAGTGAATGTTTATAGACGTAATACTCTGCTTATAAGGTTGCTTGAAACTCTTCTAGGCGGCCTTTGTGCAGCACATTCATTTGAAGAATACCATAAACGAGAGATTCAGTTGAGTCTCTCGTGAAAACCAAATTGATTTGCAAATGAGTGTATTTGTCGAAATCAGTCCAATTTGGGTTCAAGTAGAGCATAAGATTGACGGAAACTCGGGAACTGCGCTTACCTGATGAACCCCAAGAAGGGCGAAACCGGTCGTGGGCTGTCGAAGAGTTTTCAGAAAACTTGTGAGTAGTTTCCTTTATGAAAATATACTGCGATATCTCGAATAGTGTACGAGCTGAAACATGAGGTAGCCTTTGTGCAGCACATTCAGTTGGAGAATATCATAAACGATAGATTCAGCTGGGTTCCAGGTGTGTCTCCCGCAAAACCAAAATGATTTGCAAATGGGGTGAATATTGTTTAAATTTTCAAAAATAAAGTAAACTGTCAATCAGAATGTTGCTGCATAGGGGAACATTTGAAACAGTATCTATGTCTTTGCTAGGATGATGTCAACGTAGGTTGGACCTAATGGACTACCCCCAAACACACTATCTATTTGTCTATAGGCAGTTCCTTCAAAGTAACAGTCCATGTTTCTCTGAACATATCAAGATAACATCCTGATGCAACACACATTTGGAATACCCAAGGAGATATTGCTTGGAGCAGTGCAGTCGCACTAGTAGAGGCACACTGGTTCATGAGAACCCAACATTGATAGATAACATCTTTCATGTACACCTCGAAGGAATCCTTCAAGCAATGTGGATGAGATCAAAGATTTCAAGTAACAAGCAAGCGAGCTTACGGTAAGCACAATTTTGCATGTTTAAAATTGGTCTCAGCTGCACGCCGGGTTTGTGTAGTTTTAGAGAGCTTCTCACTCAACGTGTTTGTCTTCTGAGTTGTTTGTATTGGGAAATTGTTAGAACCGATTTCTCGTCACCCACTTCTTCGCCAAAAGTGTTTTCCTGGGTTGTGGTTACTCCACATTTCTATTCGTCAGCGAGGATTGGAGCCACTTGGCAGATGTGAACTGTTTTGTCCATTATGACCTTTCTGGATCCTTTTAGGGGTATGCGAAGACCAGGTCATTCATCAATTGAAATTCCTTGGTGGCTCGGTTGAGTTCAAGCATTAGATGACAGTCTTGCCGATTGGTAACCGATAGAAACCGATAGAAAATATCGGCGGAAATGTCAACTGTTGTGACCTCTGAACTAAAACTGGGTTCCTATTGCACATGAAAGAGTCTGGTGCAAAAAGTAAGCATGTTTTAAATCTGAGCTCTTGACAGCAAACTACTCATAAGGTTGCTGGAAAGTTTTTGACAGTCCAGGACTGGTTTCGTTATTCAACATATTTAGTTAATCAATGCCGTAGGCGAGTGGTTCAGCTAGAATTCGGCTGACTATCCCGTTAAGACGGAAGTGGTTTGCAGTTGAGTGTACTTTGGGAATAACTTGAACTTAGTTTTGTGCATTTAGGTACAAACTGAATTTAGAACTTAATAGTTTTGTTGCAAAAGTGAGCAGCAAACGAGGGTGCAGTAAAGTGATGTGGTCTGAGAAAGGATTAATGGAAAGACATGTTTTTTGTAAACGTCGTATATCATATGCAATATAAACAGTATATACTGGCACCGGACACAGTTGTTCTTTCCTGGTAGTATGTGAACAGTATCTAGTACTGAACTAGAAACTGCATCCAGTTTAAAGCACTGGCTTCTGCCGCATAACCCAGTAGTTAACATCACGGATCTTAGTCCCGAAGATTTGGGCTCGAATCTCCGTACGGAAGCCTTTAATGTGTTCGCCTGTCTCTGCCTTGAAATGTTGAACACCTATTGGTCCTTCAATTAAGTCATAAAACGCACTGGAAAACTTACCTTATAGGATCATTCTAGCATGAATGAACACAGATATTTTCGGTGGTATAACTGGTAATCCAGCCGGACATCCGTTTATCTGACCAATTTTACCAAGTGGTCCCCTTGTTTAATACAAGAGATACTGTCCATTTGAAGTGTTGAAGAGAGGTAGATGCTAGTGAAGAGTGATAGTTGAGCGGTAGAACTGAAGAGAACGACAAAGAAAAGTTTCACTCGTAGTCAAATTAAAGCACAGCATACATGCTAAAACTGATGCACAAAACGCTACCCGTGTTGCACGGTTTTCTCCCCTTCACCCTGAGTCATTAATTTGACGCTTATCATCTAACCTATTCTTTCATTCTCCATTTGGCCAATTCCTATTCGATGTCCATAGAACCCAATTAAAACCTCGCCTTCGTTCAAGTCCTCAATGCCGAACTACTAAATTCAGGCGTTTTGGTCATACTATGTAGGTATCTGCCTACGACTTCCCCGTACATCCATGAATTTGTTCATTCGTTCGCGTGAGAGTCGAACCAATGCAAAACCTTATTGTCTCTGTGTACAGTAGTCCTCGCTTCCGAGAGAGAAACCACTACCAGTTAAGTACTCTCCGGCCAGGTGGTCTTTGAACTAAAACTGTTGCTTTTTGAGAAACAACAAGTAAAAATCAACACCTCCCCCTCCCGCAACAGAGATCAGGATACGAAAAGCATGCGGCGAGCTTTTGCGTCTTTTGATAATAGTGAAGAATCTGGACATTGTTATGTGAACAAATATGTTCTTTTTGGGTTCCGTGACATGCTGTTCACTTCTATGACTGCTACACTATTTACCTTGTATCAAGATCATCCTCCTGATGAGGCCACATTAGTGAAGCATTTTGTAGGTTACATTTCTCCTAAAAGAGATCAAGTATCCAGAGAAATGCCGTCTAGTGAGTTTTTCTCAAAGTGCAGATTGGGTGGGGAGGTAACCAAAGGTAACATTCTATGGGTAGTCTCTCCTGATCGAGGTCTTTCTAGAGAAGCTATACCATACTTTGAACGAAGTAAACATGCAACTAGATCCTTTCGTCAACAACTGTATGCGTGCAAACATGATCCATGTGAAAACTCTTTCACAGTAGACCAATTTTTGACGGAATATATATACACTTCTAGAGTGATGCTGTCAATGAGGTGGCCTTCCAACGGGAATGCCCTAGCTTCTGTCACGGCAACAATTTTCCTGGACGACGTTGGTAGCAGTGCTATATTACCAGCAGTGTAAGGGGGGCACTATATAAATGCATTGGTTGTAGTGTGTCATTGTACTGTCAGCAAAATGTGAGTTGAGCAAATTATTACCTGCTCGTACCGTCGACAGAGGTGCGTTATTCCCAACTGCGACTGGTCAAACCGTTCCCCATGAGTAGTCTTCACTTGAGGAAGACTACTGTGCTTTCAGAATGAAAATAACCTGGTTGTGTGTGCATGTGTGGGGAGTCTCTATTTAGAAATTTCGGGTGGGCAACCATGGTGTAGTTAAGCATTCAGTATATTTACACACACTTTCATTTCTAGCTATTCTCATTCAAATTTCTCTTCACCGAATGACAGAAATCAGTACTGATCATCTGCTTAATGTACCAAGAATGAGACAGCCTATATAGATAACCAATATTAGACATTTTCGATCACTAAATACCCTTATCTTCCATCCGTGATTCTGAACAATGAAGGGAGAGCTTCCTGTTCTTCATGTGTCTCAAAAGTCGCGAATCCCAAAGCATTGTGCGATATTTCTAACACTGCCATTCAGAATGAAAGAACTGTTCAGATTGTAGATACGCCTTGTCTGATTGGATGTCGTATGTCTAAAACTCTTTGGGCCTTGTTTGATAGTTTCTCGTCCGACCTGTGAAACAACGCCAGAACAGATTACCCATAGTATCGGTTGGCCACGTTTTTCGGACATCCATTCTTTGAATAACCTAGTACGAGAGGCTCGGCGGGTATCGTTGTGGAACCCAACGTTATTGCTCTAATCGGCCCAGGGTTTAGACAAATCATCTCACGACGATTAGGTCCGATCAATTTGTGGTGACTGGATGTGACAACTTCACCGCAAAGACACCCAGTTGACCGATCTGCGGAAGTTTAACAGTATGATTCAAAGTGAAGGGGTTATAGAACAGAAAGAAATAACTCGCATGGTATGCGGGACATACAGATCATCGTTTGTTTGCTGTTTGCCGGACAGTAGGAGAAGGGCGATGTAGAGTATGTTGCAAAGGAGGATACTACTTTTGAGGGAACCAGCAACCAACACTTGAACGCAAGGATAAGTGTACAACGAAATCTGGTTGAATGGCAGTTTAACATGAGGGTAAGCTTGGTCACCTAAAGTACGAGATTACAGTGATTACAGTATGCCATTCGTAAAGGTTTACACAGTCCGCAGTTTGCTGCTCGGTCGCCAAAAATGAATGAAGACAAGATTACAAGTAGAGTACTGGTGACCACGTGATTTTTGCTTGCTTATTGTGCTGACTATGAACACGCTTGAAAACCCGGTTAATAAGTGACAGTCAGTTGAACAAAGCTCATTAAAGGTCTTGCCTTGCAGGTGCACCGGATAGGACACCGGTTTAAGGATAGCCGTTTCTTGTCAGGACAAGCGATAACGTGTAGGAATTTTCATTCTTTATTGCCCCCCTCCCCCATGATGCATTCCATAAAAGTTATAAAGGAGTCAACATCAAACAGAAGAAGCTGAAAACGGCCACTGTTTACCGATCCGTCTAAAGCATACAGGTGTTATTGGTTAATACCGTGCTGAAGAAATCGGTTAGCCGTCACTGGAAGTCGGTTTGTACAGCGCTTCAGGGTTACTCAGCTATATTAACAGCATACCGTTAGCATTTCTCGGCTCAAAACCTGTTAGATATATACAATAACTTACATGTCCTTAGGCTAGGTTACTTCTCAGGATGTTGTAGCTCTGCCTGGATCAGAAACGCCCAGCCAACTTAACACTAAATTCGTGTACTGTCTGTATAAATATGCAATATATTCACCAAGCTTATTACTGTCGAATCATATTATTTTTGCTTATCAAACACCCGATTAGGTTTCCGGATTTTTTCGTTGCAATCTTGCTAGAAACTAGTTTGAAAACAAAGATTTTTCTCCCCGATTGACAAAGTTTAGGCAAGTCCATTCGAAATAATGCAGACGTGTTCATTGGAACCGTCATAGTATACAAAAAGGCCTGCATGCAAACCAGCAGGACTAAAACTTGCCGGCTTTTCAGCCTGGATCGACTTCATTTGAAGCATTAATCCTCACTGAAGATCTGTTTCGTTAGTGATATGGTTATATACAAAGATAATATATAGTGCATCTACATACTTGATGGACGGTCACCTAATTTTGAGTGCCAGTCTGAAGGGCAAACACAAAAGTTCAGGATACGTGAACCTCTAGATACCAGTGAGCTGTTTTGATTACCATGAAAGTTCTCCTGCTGAATGTCATGCTTCCTCAACATTTTGAGCCGTATCATCTACAAATTTTTAAGGAATCATTTAAACAATTTCGTCATGTGAACACTCAAGCCCAAACGTAAAGCATGAGTTACTTATATCTTCGTCGGTAACCGAGGTACAAAATAGCAGATACGTCCCCTAAAGGAGAGGGCAGGGTCCCTTGAAAAGGTCACATCGAACCTGACGGAACACAATTCTAATAAGGATGACGGAAACTCTTTCATAGCCCACGATCAACTTCGCCTTTCTAGGACGCATCAGGTAGGCCTGGTCACCTTATGTTCTACTTGAACCCCAACTGTACACAGCTTGTGAAATGCACTCATTTGAAAACCAAGTTAGTTTTAAATGAAGGCTCGAACTGCCCCCACGTGAATCTCACGTGTATAGCATCCTTAGACTAAATTTGCTGCACAAATACCATTTCGTGTTTTAGTTGGGACGATATTCCAGATGGGGCAGCAAATCGTCCAGATGGAACACGCTGCTCATATGGTTTCCAGTCACTCTTGATCAGGCATTCCTCCAAGAAAGGCCGCCTCTCAGGAGAGACCGACCGTCCTCTTTTTTCCTTCTGTAAGCAATTATTTCTGTGATTTCTCCTAGCGGTGATCCACTAGTGGTGAATACATCCCTTGGGCGAACGGTGTAGACTTCAGTGGCTAACTGTCAACTGTCTGATATTACACTCAAGTCTGTCGTATCTCGCATCCCACGGATCGAGCAGAAAACTGCGGCTTTTAAGGATCTGCGATATAATCATTTGAATCCTTTCAGTAGTATTGTAATTAGCATGACTATAACTAAAATTTCGTCGAGAAATGTCATCACAGAAATGATCAACCATACGGCTTAGCTAGTTCCTTTTAAGTTGAAAGCCAAATATGTACTCGGGAATGCAGTTATGTTAATCTAGACTAGAATGCGAGAAAATCAGTGGCCCAACACAGATGCTTCTGTTGGGACCCATTGGGCTGATGATCTGGCGGTTATCGGTGGTTAATAAACCATTATGGATTCTGAGTACATCGGATAAAGTTATAGGTAAAATGCATCAGTTAGCAAGTTTCGACAAATTGTGCTCTACTTTGTAATCGACCAAGTAAGAAAAACATGGTTTATGAGGGTTTGTTACACTCATGAATGAGATTCAAGCGGTGCAGTTAACCCGACGAGCCTGGAACGTAGTTCATTTGAACGCACTAGTGGATATTTTCAGGAAGGTAGGTTTTACGTCACATAAAGACGTTGGTCGGATAGATCATGTAGAGATGGAAAAATGTCCAGAAACCCTCAATATCTGACAACATTTCAGCTCTTCAGGAGATGCAACAAACTGATCTTGACCTCAGCGAACTCGGTTTGGTTAGGATAAACTAATTTAGCCAATTACTTAAGTAAGTAAGTAAGTAAGTAATTAAGTAATTGAGTAATTAAGTAATTGAGTAATTATGACGGAAACAAAAGTTTTCATTAAAAAAGGAGTAGGAGAGTAAAAACGATAAGAAAGATATGAAGCCTCATTTTGCAGGCAGAGCACTCACCCTTTTGAAACGATTTGTACCTAAACATGAATTGATGGTCGTTGGTTTGTTCACTGAGCTGGGCACAACCACTAACCCATCGCTACGCACCATCACGCTCCCTAACAACGCACTGATGATGTCACCTCGATTGGTGATGAAACGTTTGCAATCAAATTGCACAGCTTAGCGAACAAACCAACAACCATTTACGCTACCTGAGTTACCAACATTTTCCTCTATGGAAAACATGGATTGGCATCTTAAAGGCTTACAGAGTGCTCTGTTCAACTCAGTTTATTTCCGGAGACCTACATCGACCAGCTGAAGCAAACGAGACAGCTGTAGATCGGTGGATTGTTTTGAAAATAGTTGATTGCACAGAATGAATACTCTATTGCGTATTCTCAGCAGATAGCTCATTTGTTCACTACATTCACCACATTTTCCAGGGAACAGGAACAATAAGTTTGTCCGTCCATGCCGTTTTTCCGGTCAAATTTCATCGTATACCTCACCAGTGAACGTACACTGCAATGATGGTCGAAGTAAATTTTAAGATTGTAAACTAAGTAATCCTTATGGGATAATTCTGGATGGCACCGAAAGTGCAGTAGGATGCAAGACTCGTATAGAAATTTTGAAACCAGTTGATTGTGCCCAACAGCCGAACAAGGCATTTAGCGTGTAGGATGGTGGGTAGAGCGCAGCAACACTCACTCGACCGCACAGTAGCATGCGTCTGACCGATCCCTAAGAGACTATTTCAATTCCTCAGGCTTTCGGATGAAATGTGTCTAGATTAAATGGGCCACTAAGTCAGCCGTTAATGTGGTCTTTTCACGTCAGTTGTATTATAGCTGGTCCTTGTTCAGCATTTGGAATACCAGTTGCATGTATTGGATGTGGTTGATTTAAATGTGACTGTGCGCGAAAAGCCTAACTGTTTGACAGGATGCCTGGTTAGGGGGGCGCTCAGTATTCGCATAGTGGAATTGAATTTTCGAAAGCTACGAGTGTCCCTGATGGACTAACTTAGACAGGCAATTGAGTTCAGAATACCAGTCCAAACTTTTGAGCCCCATCTAGGCATCCCGGAGTCCCAGTGATGTTAGGAAAGTATTCCAATAGAATTTTTCCGCCAGAGGTATGATTGTTTCAGTGGACAATGAAATTTGGTGAGCTGCGAAATTATGGATGTAGATTAGGGCGGTTTTTGGTTTGTGCACATACGCAACAAACCGCAACATTTTGGCGTAAAAAGTTTTATTCCACTCGCAAAGGTTTTGCAGCTAAGAGCATTGTGCGGCCAAGGAGCCCCGACTAGGGGCTTTTTGCAGTGAATATGAGTATCTAAACAACCAGTGAATCAGCACCAGTACTCAGAGGTTCCACCCAAGGCCTGTCAAAATGAAGCCAAATAGTACGATAGGTTTTGTTAGGTTCCGAAGTCTGCACATCATCAGTTTTGAAGTTTTTCGTAGTCGACTGACCGAAAAGCGTAATCATAATTGACCATCTTTAGACGCATTTCGTATGATGTACAAGCTAGTTCTAGAGAAGTGGGAATATCATGAGAAGGTTCGAAAACGCGACACTCTTTCTCCCTCAGCTTAGTGAGTTCAATTCATAGATCATACAGGTAGTCACTTGTTACAAACGAACATTACTCTTACACCGAGATCCAAGCCATAATAAGGCTGTTTTCCGCCTTGGGATCCACCTGCCTCATCAGGTCAATGGAGACCCAGGCAAGGTAATTAATGTCGTACGTTATTTTGAGCAAAGTCATTTGTGGACCAGAATGAGCGCGCTTGAGTCTGCTTAGACCGAAGGTAGAAGAGGTGAGTATCTCTAAAGCCAACTGTATGAATCGTCGGTAGATTACGACTGCCAAATAAGGCAGGAAGGCGTAAAAACATGGGGTGCAATTTATGCTCCTGACAAACATCCGACCGCACCAAGGTCAGGCTAACGTAGCTGATCTAGATAAAATATGACGTAGCGTGGTTGGACTTATTTCACCCTGATAATAAAATCTCCAATATCAGGCGGGCGCGGAACAGTACACTCTGTTTACCGGAAGTGTCCAATATCAGTAGTCTTCTACGTTTTATCGCATTTTATCGCCGAGTTCAGTTTTCTTACAAACCCAGTCAGATAGAACTGACGCTTTTGGACCGAACACTGTACACGCAAATCTGCTGTCTATTTGATAAGTGTGGCAGCTGACAGAAAATACTTTCTTGGGTTAACTCAGTCCTAACATCCTTGTGGCTCTGTAAACAGTCCAATGAAAAAGGCCCAAATTCAGTGCTCAACTAACCAGTGTCGAAAGGGAGCCAGGTCTCCAACAGTGTTCAGTGGAGCGTGTTTCGTTACAAACTGGGTACACATGAGGAACTGTGATATACGTACACTGCGGCACATTACGTTAATAAATCCATAGGATGTCATAAATCTAGGTCGTGCCAAACAAAGTTTGAGTACACATAAAAGTCTACGACTTTTTAGGATGCAACGTATGACAGCCTCGAGTGTGTACTTTGGACTGAAAGCCTTTACAAGCATGATTCTGCGAACTGACAGCCTGATAAAAACTGACTCTGGAGCGCGGTTAACACATGCAGAGGTTGCCACTGAACCGGGAAAACGGATGAGCACCAAACCACAATGCGTCACTAGAACAGCTGCTTCCTCAACTGAATAGAAAATGACCTGAAAAAAAGAAGTGATTCTATGATACTGGACAATCCGAACGCAAATCCGCCTCTTCAGCTCGGCTGATGTTTCGACCCCTCCAAACACATCACGCCACCTGCATTAACCAGATGCAGAAATATTTCGGTTTGTAAAATTAGATCAATGAAGACAGCTTCTGTCACCTAATTCCACTCTGATCGCATGCAGCCTCAATTCGCACTCTAATCAGGCTAGCAAATAAGATTATCAGAGATTTTCTTCACTAGTTTCGACAGTTTGTGGAGGTTACGTGAATTCGGAGTGTTTGGAACAACACATCTATTGGATCATAATCTACAAATGTTTATTTAAACACGATAGCTTTGACGATCCGAACCACAACTCTCAGACTGTTGATTTAGAAGAGTAAAACCCCTTTGAAGTGGACCATTTTCAATTTTCTCAAGGATTTTCTTTGCTCGGGGGAAATGCCATGCGTTCCAGGGAGATTTTCTATGCTGAATGTATTGGTTTTGCGCTGGAACCATTATACACACCAGAAACATCTTTTCGTCCAGTTGCTTTTATACATTAAATATATTTTTGATACAGTCAACCTTGTATATACAGCGAAAACCTACATTAAAGAACACCGAGATGTAACAATGCTTCCTAAAAACGAAGGTTGTAGATAGATCTAAAGAGACAAACTTGGTCACTTTGCCTATGGTAAGGGCTTTTTGTGAATGCTAGTTTTTATTATAGAATGTTTGGATAATTGTTGTGCCGAATGTAATTTTGTTTAAAGTGGGGTAGCCCAACCACTGTAAAATCTGTTGGATATAATTCTGTGGATTATGCCAAACTGGTCATTTTGCGTATCGCCTGAAACGTTATTCGAGCTCTACCTGGCGGACCTCTTGAAGTGTGGACTAGCCAAAAAGGAAGACTATTATCACTCTAGTCTTTTCTGTCTACCTAATATAGCATCAAAAACTGTTCTAACCTGTCAAAAAAACATCTATGCAGGCTACCAGATCCATCATTTACTGTCCTTGAATTCAAAAGCTCTTTTAATCCCTCCGTCCTTAAGAATCCTTCTACTTACGAACATTTTTTTTCAAGATCAAATAAGTGGACAAAATCAAAGTCTGGTGTATCAGAAACGTCACGCAAAGGGTACTGACAAGCGTTAGTTGTCTGTCCGTTAGGCAGAGGTGTGTGAGTCTCACCGCATAGGTATGACGGATGGCAAGCATCGTCGTTAGTACATTTGAAAGAGTACTAGTCAACCTTGACTGACATCTGGTCGTTCAGTTTTCAACCCTTTTCAGTTGTGTATTCAAGCAGTGGACCAAAATTTCTACTCATTACCATTTGTTGTACGCACTCTTTGGCAGGAACAATTACCTAGCTAGATTAAATAATACTTTTTTGGAGGGAAACTGGGTCGAAGTTAACTGAAAGTCAGACGATGGAACCTCTTATAGTTGGAAGAATTAAGCTAAGTATTTTGCATACGTGTGTAGAAATTCTGTGCTGCTCCAGAACGTCTAAGATTTCAGGGTGGGCGAAAAGTTCGCAGTCGTCTTCTTTTAGAGACAATGCTGATGATGGCTTAAAATGCGTTTGACAGGTACTTCTGTCTTGCGATCAACTGGTTGATCACATGTTAAGCAGCATGTTGCTGCGAGGTTAGAAAATTCCGTCGCATTTCTGTTCGAAGAAATCACAACCGGTCTAGTCAGCGGATTGTTGTTCCATGTGTGTGGTGAGCCCAAATACATAGTGCTAACGTAAGCAATTTTACCTTTTTCGCAACAACAAATCTCTGTTCGTCCAGAGTAGACTGAAATATTGACGCTGACACACTTTGCTTAACTGCTGAATGACTGGGGTTTAAATCTGAATGTAAATTGAAGCTGCTCCCCACTGTTGGGTTCTAGTAGAGCAGAAGCTCGAACCCGGTGCTTCACCTTGGCATTGAGAATATCATTCCACTGGCTCGACATACTTCAGCTCCAACGGTACATGTCTAATTGACCAGAAAGCAGACCGGTTATCGGAGGTTGGGGTGTAAGAAGCACAACCCACCAGGATTTCCAATTAGGAAAAATCCAGGTCTATTGATTGGTGTCAGAGAGTAGTTCACAAACATGTAACCACCAATTATTTATCTCATTGTCCAAACTCACTTTTGCTCTTGAAGCCATCCACTTCATTACAAACGGTGTTGTAGCCGAAGGTATACTTCCCTTCTTTCGCGTTGATTGTAGTCACGAGAAACAAGTACATTGGCGAAATGGCTATTGGTCATTTACTTTGCGCTGCAATCTCCGTGAGTGCAATTTGCCAATCGATGAACCCAAGAAGTGACTACATGTGTACTGTGATAGGTGTTTACCTGAAGGCATGAAATATGGATGAAAGGTGAGCGACTGATGACTTGGCAGTGCTTCCCGCAACGAAGATCCTACCAAGTGGATATGTCCTCGCTAAGAAACAGCTATGACGACTCTGAAATTCCTTGGACGAAATCGCTGCTTTACAGGAGAATTCCCCGGAAGAAAACAAGAATCGTTCTTCGACACGATATTGGTCTCGACAGCAGACCCAACTGAATCCAGCCGAACATCTCGTTTATGATGGTCCCGTTTAAGCGGAACATGAGGTTGACGTAAACTTGGGGACCGCACCTACCTTATTAGTCCCGAGAAGGGCAAAACCGGTCATGGGTCGAAGAGTTTTCAGCGACCTTGTGAGTAGCGTGTTAATTATAGACAAGAAAAGTTTTTTAGTTTCTAAAACGACCTATTTATGCTTGTCACCCTTCACTGGTGAACTTCTTGATGTCACCTAAGTAGTGGCTGCATTATTATACAAAATTACTGAGTTCATTTCGATCTAATTTAATTTAGCCCGATGGCAATTTTTATAGGGTAGCAGTCTGAAACACTGACAAGTAATCAACCCAAACCTGTCAGCAACCATTTGAAAATATTTTCTTCGTGTTTAAGGTAGAATGACGTGTTAAACTGGTTTGCTCCTCATCTAATTCATCGCCGTTTACCAGAAGTTCCTTGCTTCAGGGCCGCTCCATCCTATTAAGCCTAAAGTTTCATACAGGTCAGCCAGTGAACAGACCAACTGGATTTAATTGGTCGCATCAACGTGTCGCTCGAAAGGGGTCAGATCAAACCAAAAGTCGCGATCGCATCGGGTGTCAGACTGTGGCCAGAATCGTCCTACTATTACAAGTCTGCTATACGACACCTATGACTGTGGTCCTATCACGTTATTAAAAAAGAACTATTGTTGTTGACAGGTTGCTGGTGTGGTAAGGGTCATGATGGCGTTAGAGAAAGAGGGGTACGCACTGTCACAAACCGGTAAATCCGTCAAACTGAACGACCGTCACTTGAATAAGCCAGCCCATGCCATATGCTTTAATCATTTGTGAGCCTTCCTCATTGCAAATCCGTTTATGTTCAAAGTGCAAACAAAGTGTATTGGGAGGAACCTATAAAAAATTTGATTTATGACAATAACGGTGCAGTGGCTTATGTAACATCTTGATCAATAAATCAAACACATCTGTCGAGTCGCGTTCGATTATCCGACATTGCAGTGTTCAAACTTTCCTCGGTTAACTCTTATTGGTGTGATGATGCCGGTCCGAGTTCTCCCACAATAAACGATATGGTAATAAACAACAGTATTCTTGTTTAAAATCCGCTTGTCCTATTTCCCTCCCGTGTTTGAAACCTAACGCGATTCGAGAAGGGAGTTGTAAGATCCAACAACTTATTCGGGACATATGGAGCTTTTACAGCCACCCGTCACACAAACGAATATCCACGTTTGCATTCTGAACCAAAGACTTCAAGCGATCTAGTTTTGACTCTCCTATCCTTAAAAATCAACGATTTCTTAAAGAAACCAAATGCATTATGAAGCGACCGACATACCCATGCCAAGAAATAACCTATTCTCTTCTATCCTCGATGGGTTATCCCCAGGTTAGGGTGGCTGAACTGAGCAGTTGTCACTGTCTTTATCAAGCGTGACTAGAACAGACTGACAAAAGTGTTCTTAAAAAAGCACAAAGAAGTGAGTCACTTAACGTCAAACCTGGGACATACAAGCCAAACAAGGGTATGCCAATAGTCCCAGTTACTTATTATAAATACCATCGACACACACGCACTGACCCACTGGAACGCTTGCCAACGACGTCTGACAAGGAATCTGTTTGCCTTTGATATCCACACAACATGTGGGCAGTCCTTTCGTCACTGGACGTTTTGCTTTCGCATTTCATCGACGCGGTTATGGACGACTGCAGGTTCGATTGTTTTATGGGGGAAACTTCCAGGGAGAGGTTTGCGTCTTCGGAATTCTTCGAGATAAGTTGCTAAAAAAGACCAATATCATCAAAACAGCGTTTCGCTTTGATAGTCCGACTAAAACTGACGTCACAAGTTTACTGATTCCGTTAAATGAACGACGGAGTCATTGAGGAAAAAAGGACTGTAGTACAGGCACTCCATCTGTTTCTTAAAATCTACCACATCTAAAAGCCAACCTGTGAACGCATTCCTAACAAAAACCATCTCCTGAGAGAATAGCCTGTTATTTTACTATAGGAACTCTCAAATTCACGGAGATCATCTCCAACTACGATGGTTGTTCACACCACTTGTCCCGTGCTTAAAATTTGGCTGTGCAGAGAAACCACTACAGGGTGAAGTTTGATTTCGTTGTCACGTTGACACACCAACCAGTTGTCGCAGATGCTCCCGCATGCCTACGGGTCATCAGTCGCAGATGATTGACTGAATGCATGTTTGGAGGGTCGTTTGTTCATTTGCACGCGCTTATCGAGTGTGACCCACATTTTATCGCTGATCGGAGCGCGTTCCAGCCATCTGAGCAGCTGCTCATAACCGCCCACATCATGTGGCGCATCCAATGGACCGAAAGTTTGTTGGACTAAAAGGGAAACCCTCTGGACAGAACATGAAGTGATCAAAGCCATAAGAAACTAAGAACCTTCGTCTGGTCGCACCTTGGGAAATCAAAGTGCTTAGAAACGAAGGAAATTAATGCAAAAAATATGCGGATAATTCTTGCATCACCGTCCAGACATGTATCTATACCTGTTTCATGCCAGCCAATCATCTACAAGCATAACTCACTCGAAAGCCTCCTGTTCCAGCGATTGGCGGAGCATTTTTACCGTTGGACTTTCTTGAGTTACTTTGATCTCTTGGACAGTCTGTTGTCATTCCACACCATTACACTTATCCCTTTGGTTGTCTTCATTCTGAGGTATTTATCTGACAACCGTTATTTTTGTTTTTCTCGCCCTAAGTCACACCGTTCTATTCCCTTTTTTCATTCAGTTATCCTTCTCACCAATGATCCATCTTTTTCCTAAAAACTGGTATTTTCTGCTCCAGTTATCCCCTGAAAGCCACTCCATTTCCGCTGCACAAGCTGTCCGAATGGTTGAACTCCCCTTTGTTGATCACCTCTCCTTGTGCAAACCGTTTCCGCTTCCTAGGATAATTTGGACGTCTTATCAAGCTTTATGTTCTATTGTACATCTGTATTTCAGGTCACCATTTTTGTCTGCTCACATCGGTAGCCATGCGCCTAGTCACGTTCTGAGTTCCAGACCGCTAGCTGGTTTGATTGAGGCGACTTATTTTGTGGTTAAATGGCCAAAATGTCAGTTTTGTAGTTGATCACTATGTCTAGGATGCCAAGTGGAACCATCAAATTTCAAAAGAACACATGCACCGCCATTTCATCCATTTCGCTTGCTGTTAGTATGGCTTCCATTCAGCGGGTGGTCGCCCACGCTCAAATTCTGTCACTTTGATTATGCTAGGGTGCGTAGATGACTAATCACATCAATTTTCAGTGTGTGCAATACCTCTCCTATAGGCTTGAAATGGGGTGACGTTGACACTGATGTCGTGTTTCATTGCCACTGCCAGCATGTTCTCAACAATTCGTCATCCCTCAATTCGTCAGTCACAATTCCCATCTTCCGGGGAAGCCGAACACATGTTCTACACTTTTCAATATGTCCAACCAAGTGTTCCATGGTTGCCACCGGAACGGTAGTCACTGGTGGTGCAATTCATTATGCTCTATGTCCTCGTTCAGCCCGGGTCCTGCTAGTTGCATTGCAGACTCGCTCAAGTATGGTTCCGAAAAACAAACACCCACGTTTCACCCAAACTTCGTTATCTTCGTTTTATTTATCAGAGTTATGTTTGACTGCTGTTGTTATTCGTCCGACTAGTCATGTCTCGCTGGACATTTTTTCGTCGCCTTCAGTCAGAAGAAGGCTTGAAGTGTTGACAAGGCTCAGGCTGAACTTGCCCTTGTGGAATGATGGGTGTATTGCACGAACTGTAAACAGTCTCAGCTAGGCTAACGATCTGTGGTCCACAAGGACATCAATCATCATCAATTCGTTTCCAAACTTTATCGGACTTCTTAAACCGCTCGATAGCATCATTTGTCAGAGTGATTTCGTGCTTCGGAGTAGGGGCAGGGTACAACTCGGGTTTACTGAGTATTATTTTCCACAGACCAAGTGTCGGTTTCATCAGGTTCGTGAGGATTTGTCGGATCCTAGCTAAGTAATGCACATAAGCTTATCTGCAATTGGATGCACACCTGGTGAACCCCATTCTAAACACTGCAACACGTTCGATACTGCCTCATCTGTGTGGTCGTCAAATTGCGTAGTTAGCTTTGAAAGTACTGTCACGATGGATACCGAAGTGACGTTAACCGGTCTGATTTTTGACTTTCAAACCTTGTCTGCAAATTAGAACTTCGTGTCATGTGATGTGCAGATTAACAGCACGACGGAATTGTCACCTACAATTGGGATTGGGAATGTGTGAAACCAGTAGTGACGCAAAGCTGCCGTGGGTGTGTGCTCAATTCCGAGAGCAGCCCACCAGAACGTCGGCTCTTGGATGCCATGACTGGTTGAGTTGGGTCACGTGCGTAAGTCCCATCCATTCGGTGGCTGTTAACGAGATTAATAAATACACTGTTCACCAGTATGTGCACACAAGCCTCTAAACATTACAATGTACACAAAACTTTGTTCAGTCTTTCCCTGGGAGATGAACACATATTTAGTTGTTTGTTTTATTCGATTCGTTCGCCAAAGGTCCTTTAAGGTCTCTTCACGCCAAACAGCTTGTACTTTTAAACTACGGTGATTGAAACATTGCTGTGTATGTTTACTTTATGCTTCCATCAACCGATTTAACCCAGTTTATTGCGCGACATCACCTTGCTCCGTCCAGCTGAACACTTTCGTTGAAAGACATCCTGTAACAGAACACGTAGCTGATGCGGTATAAGACAACCTATCCATCTGCGTTGCCAAGCGTAAAAACCACACTCAGTGGTCTTTTATGTAGTGGTAAGGGCTGAACTCGGATGGCCAGATGGCTTGATTGGCTCCGCTGCTTAATTGGATAGATGGGACTTCGAGCTACTTGAATGATAGCTTTCCAAAAGTTTGTGCTGCCAGGATGCCTCCCGTGAGTACTCGTTTACTGAGCAGTGGGAACCATCGGTTCGCGACTTATGGAAGTTGTAAGGCCACTGCACTCAACCCTTATAAGCTTCATTCCAGCAGCAGCCCAAACATTCACACACAGGAAGAAGTAGTGTAGCCTGCAAGTCTGGTGGTACAATTGGTCGCAATTTGCTTCACGCTGTATTGGCTTGGCATTCAGCTTTGACATGACCACACATGATGAAGTACAACTAGGTGCCACAACCAGAAGCCCAGCAGTAGCCTGGATTGGACTGATCGATCGATGTATTTGTTGAACGTACTGGGGCACGCTTGAAAACCCCGGCAGTTTAAACTGCCAGCTGTCTGACTTGACAAGGTCGCAGAAGGCCCTCAGTAACTTGAAGAAATACAATAAACGGTCATATAGGTGGTCGAGTGGACAGTGCAGCTCCCTTTCAAGTACATTCTAATAGAGGGCGTTCGATTGTCATGTTTTTTCTTTACTCTGTACCGCAGGATCTGAACTTTTGTCTTACTTATCTAGTTGAACAATAAGGCCTTTATGTCCTGGTGATTGAGTGATTTACCATGGTCATTTAATTGCTAGCCGCTATGTCTCTGGATCAGTCATAATTTGTGATTACGGTAAACTGGGGTTGAGCTCTGACCAACCAAAAAATAGTGGACTGCCTGCATAAGGTAGTATAAACATTTTCAAACGGCTTACAGCATGTCAGGTAGAATATAGCGTATCGATTAGCTCCACACTGATAACTTATGTGTATTTGGCGGTTTTAAAAGTACTGAAAAAAAATGACGTACTAGCTGATTCTGGTGTTAAAACACACCATGCGGAGATTTATGTCCGCTTACGCCGATCTACGCACAACCACTGCTATCTATTGTTGCTGATATCCACGCCCACCGTCCCCGCTCCGCTACTGTCACGAAGCGCGACCTGTTGGACAGCTGAGTCATCTTCAAAGTTAACGCGAGTGGGCGCGCAAAAGGGAACGTGGCGGCTTTTCACGTGTGTTGTTGTTAGGCCGATGGGAGCGGGCAGTCGGTCTGCTGGGCGCATGCGTACACACAAGAGCAGCAGCGTGTCGGCTGCCCATTTGTTGTTGATGTTGTATTAGTACGTCGACCGTTTCGCTTCGGTAAAACACATGGGTGCGCATACCAAGTCGTCGGCTTTGTTTGGTATGTCAGTGGTGTTGAGGGTGATAGAGAAGGGGAGGGCTTGGATAGATGGATAGATGGGTGGGTGGGTAGGTGGGGCGCAGAGGAACCCTAGTGAATAGATGTTTTCTATCCTTGTTACGGTTGTCGTGATTCGATCGATAGTAACAATAGCTTTATGTATAGAGCGCAAGAAAACCCCGGAATATCTGTTGAACTTCACAAGGACTGTAAGCAATTTGTATTGATGTTTGTGTACTGTTTAAAAACCATTATTGTCTTTATTGAGTAACTGGCTTTGTGTTACACCCTGGTGAGATTAGCTCCTACTTCGAACAAAGCACGACGCGAGTCTGGATTTGATACCCGTGGTAACAAATGTATTATCAGCAACTGCTCCAACAAACAGTCTTGTGTAAAGATATATGACAATCACCGAATTTATGTGGGTAGCCTGGCGCTCATCGAAATCCACTTTTGTAGTGATTCGGTCCCGTGAACCAGTCTGGATCCAGGCTAGCGCAGGGGATGGTACATTGCTCAACCAGCCCAACGAGCTCTTGGTGTAGGTGTTTTGGTCCACACTTGTTCGACTACAAAAACACTACCTTTCCGTACAATGCTACGAATTCTGTCATGGGCAACCGTTATGATTTTCGGGTTATGAAAGCAGGGAGGACAGTGTTAGTCTTGATGCAATTATAAATTGTACCATTTGCAATGGTTCACCTTTGAAAGTACACATTTCGCCGGAAAAAAAGCATCTAGTGTCAACTGCTGATTTATTCGCGTATTTGATTTGCAGTCCAGTCCAGTCCAGTCCGGTCCAAACCAGTCTGGATGCCGACCAATCAGGGAGCTCTTCAGCCATCGAATAAACGGGAGTGATCATCCTAATCATACTCCACATCCCCCCGGACCAACAAGACATATATAAGCACAAACACAGTGGTGATGAACGCCTACACACCGACGCATTACGACGCACCGCCCACTTACTACAATGATGTCACCTCGTTTGGTGACAAATCCTTTGCAACCAAACTGCCAACTAAGCGAACAGAACAAGAGCCACCTAACACAACCTGAGCTACCAACAGTCCTATCCACAACTAACTGCGGTGAATTTTTATAATCTAACACAGTGACACAGCTGTTAGACTGATGTTTCCTCTGTCACTTTGCTTTGAATCCCGCTTTACAAATGATAAACTGGCTATAAAAATCGGTGACTTTTACTATCCATTTGCAATACCTCATTTATTTGCTCTGTCGGACCCCGCTGATCTGAGGTATCAGCTATCGATAAGCAAAGCGAAACTGTCACCACCAAATTCGCAAGTATTTCAATGCATCCTTTGTGTTAGCATGTTCTTGGTGAAGGCTCAGCAGTGGACAGGTAAGCGAATACTGTGATCCACGCAATGTCCTGTCATTTGTAACCCATATCAAGCCTAATGATTTGGGGAGCTAAGACAGCGTTAATCATTCTTCAACGCCCTACAGAAACCACCAATATTGCTTTAGAAGTTGCGTTGTTGCGGAGGAAAATATAAATAAAACCGACTCTTTAGACGCCTCAGAGGCACCGAGCTTTTGGTTCAATGAGGTCTACAGCTTTACATGCACATTCGCTCATCACTTCCAGGTAAAGGAACCGGATGTGCTCGAGGGTTTGTTTTGGCAGTCAGCTTGTTGCACACAGCCACCCAAGACGACCCTGAGACCGCAGCTGATATCAGACCTGCAGTGCTGCAGCTACCATCCCTTGATCTGTGGAAGGTGTCATTTTTCCCATTCGGTGTGTTATCTGTTTGCCAGGTGTAGAAAATGCTTAAGCAGCTAAGACGAATCGATCCGACCACTCAGCAGTCGTGATTTTCTCAGACGAGAGTGCGTTTTAAAATATCCGGAAAAGATCGGTTGTTGTCTGGGTGCTTTCCACACTATGCATTACATAGTGAACTCACAAATTACGTTAAAGCTGTTATTATTTGGCGAGTGGTTGTTTCAGGAAGTGAGAACCCTTTTTTCACTTATTTCTGTCCTCTACATGCGGGTTGTTACTACTAGTAAGTAGTAAATTAGCTGTGTTAGCACAAATATGCATTTGGAAAAAAACGCCATAAAAACCAAGCAGCAAACCAGCGAGGGCGAAAGTTTCAGGTCGGCGGGCTGCTCCGTCCTGTTCCTAGGATGTTTGCTTTTGGGGGATCATCGCGTCACTTTACTGAAGGGGACGTCCTCGAACTATGCAGACAGACAACTTGGCTAATCGCTAGCGACCGAGGAAATTTGGATTTCACGGGAACACAAGGTTGGTTGGCTTCCATTGTTTCGATCTTGGAGAGGTAGTATTAACGGAACATAGTTTCTCGTTTCAAACCGGACTGCTAAGTGACGGATACAGTGTTTTTGGGTTAGAGTAGGTATTGCTGTAAAAATATATATGCTCCCTGGGAGTACTATTTGTTGGGAAGATATCAAAAGTCGGGATACACAGTTGGTTTTCTCAAAACCTGCTAGCCTACGGGATGAGGAACTGCACTATCTGAAGGCAGAGATCGCATGAACAAGCGGACGACTGAGGGATAGAAACTAGCCAATTAAGTTCAAATGCTCCTAACGAGAATGGGATGTACGCCGTTTGTCCGTTCACTACTGGAAACCTGTGGTATTCACTATGAGCAAACGCTGATCTGTGGGACGCGAACATCTCTGAAGTTGTTTCACAAGCATTGGATGGATCGGCGCTTCCGCTTACAGAATTTTGTGTATGCAGTTGTGCACCACCAGGAATGCGTGTTTCAAAGGCTAACCCACGTTAGAATGCTCTTTTTAAACGATAAGCAACCTCTCGCATGTTGTGTCCCGTAATAATGCAGGGTGAACTAGCCTGTGTCCCGTCGGTACAACTACTTGGGCCGAAGACAGTGGAATTGTCGACGAAAAGGCCAGGCCAGTATTTACCTGCATTGGGGACAGTTATGTGCAGTTGGTTATGGAAACACTTTGTTACTTCGAGTCTCTTGAACGCCATATCCGGCCAACACTGAGTTTGGACACGCAACACACTGGTTAACCGCAATCAGGATGAACGCTAACATGATTATTAGATTTTGGAAACTGTGGCTGGGTCAAACTTATTTGGTTTTAACAGCAGATTAGAACTGATTCCCAGGTGAAACTCGAGTTCATGGCATTTTTCTTCAACCGAACGCGCTTCACATAGGTCGCTTAATGTTTCCGATGGGACCTAATTCAAGCTATCTCCAATTCTATGCAGCATATTCAGTTGAAGAACATCACAAACGGGAGATTTACGTGAGATTCATTCACGTCTACTGTTGAAATCAAATCTGTTTGTAAATAAATGCTTTGCAAACTGAGCTTGACGAAAAATCGGGGACTGTACCCACCGGAGGAACCCAAATAAGGGTGAAACTGGGTGTTGGCTGTCAAAGAGCTTTCATCAACTTCATTAATAGTGCTCTTTCAAGAAACCATACTGCGGTATCTCGAATATTTTACCAGCTGAAACATAAGTTGGTCTTTGAGCAGCATATTCGGTTGAAGAATATCATAAACGAGAGATTCAATAGAGTCTCTGGTTAAAACTCAGTTGATATGCAAATGAGTGTATTTGTCGGTATCTGTCCAATTTGGGTTCAAGAACATAAGATTGACGGAAACTGCACGGAACTGACGGGACTGCACCTACCTAGTGAGCCCCAAGAAGGGCAAAACCGATCGTGCACTGTTGAAGAGTTTTCAGCAACCTTGTGAGTAGTTTCCTTTATGAAAATATGCTGCGGTATCTCGAATATCTTGCCAACTGAAACATGAGACAGCCTTTGTGCAGCACATTCAGTTGGAGAATATCATAAATGAAATATTTAGTGGAGTCTCCCATTAGAACCAGATTGGTGAGCAAATGAGTGTACTTCACCGATTTAGCATAATTTGGGTTCAAGCAGAACATGATGTTGACGGAAAATTAAGGACTGCTCTTACCTAATGAGTTCCTCCAAGGGTGAAATCTGCCGTGGGCTGTCGAATGGTTTTTAGCAACCTTCTAAATAGTGTTATGTCAGGGCTACACTGGCTCGCGCTGGCCACAGGAAACACTTTATTGTCTCGGCGGCGCCACAAAACATATCTGGTTGATTATATGCGAATGAACCTGCACGCGACATCGACAATACGCACTAGAATATCTGATTATTTTCTGCCAATTCGCACTAAACCGATGCTTCGAATTGCCGGCCAAAGTGCATCCATGTGTGAGTTTCGGATGGCAGGAATACAGGCGGAGAGGTATATACTGTTTGGGCTTATCATATACAACTCAGGTCGCAGTTAGAACGAACCCGACCCTGAAGGTTCCACTTGGTTTGTGTGGTCAAACTGTACTCTTAAACGCGTTTGCGGTCACCACGGTCTTGGAAATTAGCCTGTATAATACTATGTAATGTGTTGCGCAATTGTGCGCAGTCCCATATTATTCCGAACATTGTGAATCCTTCTATTTCCGTGCAGGAGCTGAAAGGCACTAAGCGAGCGCTGGACTCATTTGGCCGTTTGTGAATTG
This sequence comes from Opisthorchis felineus, assembly GCA_004794785.1. Classification (NCBI taxonomy): domain Eukaryota; kingdom Metazoa; phylum Platyhelminthes; class Trematoda; order Opisthorchiida; family Opisthorchiidae; genus Opisthorchis; species Opisthorchis felineus. Next base: position 28,521 of record SJOL01002389.1, read on the forward strand.
AACAGTCTGGAATAAGAAACACAGCGACATGAAATCGCTTTCATCCCATCGAACAACACATTCATTGTGATGTCAAAACAAACGCGTTTTGGAGATAATCGCGCTCCTCATAAGAAATTCTACAAATCCTTCAGTCCCCTCATTCTCTTACTGGCAGTTAATACTACTGAAAAAAAGTTCACGTTACGTACAGGACAAATAAATTTAAAACGCTTCGTGTCGTTTTGATGCCGGCTAGTAACATAATATACTGCTCTTTTTGGGTGCAAACTGGGGAATGAGCTCACGTTAGCTTTTTCGTATTATGATTGCATAAACCGGTTACTTTCCCATCCACTCTACATCAAAATCCTGATGTAGGTAAACGGCACTTTCTCGGCATAAAAAGACAGAATCCTGACCATCTATCATTTGGTTTGCTTTCTCTTTTAGACCATGAATTGTTGTGGCCTGGCTAAATTTGTTTGAATGCACTGATGGGCCAGGAGGATGAGTGAAACTTCCATCTGAAAAGTCGTCACCTGAATAACCAAGCAACACGTGATGTGGATCCCGTGACTGGCGGATGAGTGGGGCCATAAACCGTCTAAGTGCGAGTTGATTACACAGCTGATCAGCCGCTCATGGTAAAACAGTTAAATGGACAAACTACTGGTGGAGAGAATGCACCTCCGAAACTCCCCACTGGAGTTTCAAGAGTCCAAATAGGGATGAGAGAGCTGTGCAGTGCTCCTGGACTTTTCAGCATAAATTGGCTCAACTTACAGGAGGAAACCTCAACCAGAAATTCCCAAATCTCGTCACACTAACAATAGTTCTTAATGCTTCAGACAGAAGGGCTAACAGAGCGGCATCTGTGGGTTTTTGCAAGCCCCTACCAATAGGGATGAGGACAGAAAGAAGACCAGTGCTGGAAGCTTGCGTACAACAGTCAGTTCAACTTGCCACGTCACGCGCCTGCAGGAATATTCTATGGCCTCTTCAGCCTCCATACAACAAACACGTCACAAAATGCATCATCATCATCATCATCATCACCAATCACAATCATCATCATTGACAGCGGTACCGGATGAGAACACTGGTGTTCTAATTCCACAAAACCATGTCAGTTTATTTGAACAAAGCCTCAGAATGGAAAACAGTTCACCGCTCGGCAGGCGGTAACTCGGCATGCGTAACACGCATCACACAGTGTGATTAGGGTGAACCTCTATTGCCAGCCGGAGTAAGTTTAAACTCTTAGCTTAGTTTTTTCGTGCACAAAGTCCACATACACGGAATATGGGCAAAAGGTCGCCTGGGGGTGGACTGGATCTCCAGCTTACCATAAAAATGCTCTGAGTAAGTAAAAAGGGCTATTCACATGAGTGCGGATCCCACATGTTGTTAGCCTACAAGCTCTGCGATGTAGCTAGCTGTGTGATGAGAGGGTAGCATAAATAGTTTTGATATGTGGGTTTACGCACGTTTGTCTAGCTTGGAAATCTTAGATTTTACCATACAGTGGAAAGATGTGGCATACAGAAGGATTTTCCTGATGAAATCTGTTTTGCTGCAAATATGAGCCTGAAAATAACCTCGGCCTAAATAATGAGCGCCACACGAAAACCCCAGTCAAAATGACTGTGACCACTTAAGAGCATTTCGGGCTCTGGCCAAAGGTGAAGCCAAGATAGAGAGTAGACGGATTCAGATCTGTAACTTTTCCAATAGCAACTTTTAGTACACTGCATAGTAGGTTGAGGACCCCTGCCACTTGTACTTTTCAGTAACGCACAAGATTCTCCGTAAATGTCATTTTTATTAGGGAAAGAAAAGATTTACAACACAGTTGAAGGAGAAAAGTATAGATGTCGAAGCCATTAACATCTAGTCATCGTAAATAATCGCTCACACCCGTACGTCAATGTTTCTAAGAGACCCACGACACCCCACACATAGTGTCATCTATAGGTGGTGCAAGCTTGTACATAGTGAAACAGACGGATCTGTCAGATGACAATCCGGTCTATTTTGGTTTGTTTAGTTCATACTTCGTACAGTCACGTTATTTTTGGCACACACCGTGGGAAACTTGAGCCACAAAACAACTTACGGGTACAGTTATGATTGAGAATAGTTCTATTGCCGTGGATCCATTGACTAGGTGTTGACCAGTTCATAGAGAGTATCAATTATACCGTTATCGTTACCGTTCGAAGTGACACCATCAGTGTGATGTTGGGTGCCTGTGCTGGTGAAGTTTGCAAGTCAACAGAGCAATAAGGAATAAATGCACTTGAGATAGCAGTATTCTGCAACGTCATCGTAAAAGCCCATGGAAATTACAACACTTTGTAGATCAGGTGATCCCACCAGAAGTAAGACTGAAAAATGGAGTGCTCTGCGCTAGCCGCCTTGTGCCCATACGGAGTCAGTACACGATAGCTGGTGTTGAGGTGCGTAATTTTTGTCATAACTGGTTTATCTGTGACCAACGCAAAAGATGTGTCGGACTTTCTCCTCTACCTATCCCAAAGGTACTCCAGGTAAAAAAACGTGCAGAGGAACGGTGCCATGCTAACAAGAGGTGCTGTTGGCCAAAAATGGTAGCGAAAACTGTCCTTACCAAGTGATATGATTTTGCCGATTGATTGGCTGCTACGCACACCAAGTGCCCTACTTCTGGATTTTCTGAATCGCAGTGGCAAAAAGAACCAACTAATCCGTGTTTGTCAGTGCACGAATGGTTATACTGGCATCTATTTAGTCCACTAATAGCTGATAACGTTCTTTGCACATGAAAAATGAAGCGAAAGGAAACATCCCCTATGAACGAACTTTTGAGTCACACGTTTTTATTTGTTACAACCCTTGTGTGAGAAAGAGGGGCAATCCCTGGTTTGGGAACTAGTGAATTCACCTCTAAAAGGCAGAGATCATGCTTGTAAAGTCTACTCATTATCTACCTGAATTTACAAGTCAACGGATACGAAATATCCGACGTGTGGTTAAACCTTTGCAAGTCAACCCTCCTTATCGTGGTGCGACGGCGCTAACCATAGTGTGACTCCTGTTTCACGTGGGATAGAGGGGCTCTGGCAAAGGGGCCACCAGGGCGTAGCGGATTATCGGTAAGTAACCGGGTCTCCTACAAAATGCCCCATGGGTGCGATGACGACACTGCATCATGGCGAGCATTACTCCGTCACGAAATCAGGAGAACATGGATTCCCACCGAATCAACTCACGAATTGTGTGGTGGTCACCGGAAACCATGAAGTCCTGTTGTCTCCTGCGGGTCGCATTTGGAGGTGCAGGGGCTAGAGAAGCGAGTTGGGCCGCCCTCGTCCTCCTTCCCCATAAAAAGCATGAAAGCACTGCGTATAGGCCGCTGGAATGTCCTTATTCTGCTGAACCTGGGAAACCGGAATCTCACCAAGTCGACAATGCATACTCTTCAGAGACACGGTCACCCGGTTTCGGTTCACAACACATCAAAGTACCAGGGATGGAAGCCTCCTGCATGCTGGTAGATAGCAGCCCAAGTAATAACTTTGTCCTGTGTGATGTGACTCTTGTTCCTAGCAAATGCGATCAGGACGCCTTGCACCCTTGCTATCCAGTATCGCTTAGCGTTGCGACAGCTCGTTTCAAGGGTTCTCCGATGAACTTGACCGGCATAGCAGTCTACGCTTCTGCTTCTCCACGGAACCTCTCCTTCAAGGATGATATCTACGGCGAGGTTAAAAGGCTGACCAACTGTACAGTCAACCGCGAAATTCTAAAGGATGTTGACCACTGGAATAAGAGAAGTGGAGCTTCAAACGACGTCACCCTCATATCCTTGGGAAGTTCGGTTTGGGACAACGTTACGAAATGTCCTTCGATTAACTCACGGTGTCCCACACACGTCTCCAGCATCGGAGGAGGCATCTACTTACCTGATATCCCAGTGACGGTCGCACCTCCTCTCAAATAAACTACATCCTGGTGGCAACCCGACGGGTATAATCTCTTGATGGTCCCACCGTGAAGCAGAAATAAATGCGGTTCACACCATACTCTTGTACGTGAAAGCTTCAGAGTTCATTTTGCTACAGCTTACAGAACGGATCAATGTGAACAACCTTGAAGATATCAAAGTGTCTTCAACTTTCGGATGCGATAATCAGCTGGACTGTCGCCAACCCGCCATTTCCCCGAGTTCAACCTATTTCCGTCGACTAGTCCTAGCTCCATCTAAACATGTCCATAGATCAGGCCGTCAAAACGGATCATGTATTTGCATCTCGACGCCACAACAATTAGATTTCCGAAAAGACCATCCATCTCTCTCGGCAAGCTGTCCAGGAGTGCATTGTAAACGATTTTAATTCTCGAACCTTACGTTGTCAGTGACCCGTTCAGCTGGGGAAAGTTCTCATGGGCTAATGAGATTGAAGGCAGTTGCAAATGTTCTTGATAGTTCGTATCTTCTACACGTCAATCTACAAACCGATAGCATGGTCAGCATAGTGCCCTTTGGGACGCTAAAAGTCAGCTAATGACGGACTATAAAAAATGAAGAAGTGGACTGAGTACTTCAACTTGCTACTCAGTCGCTGCTCACTACAGACACCAGAACCTCCACGCCGGACATCAATCGCGACGCTTCTGGCCAAGGTAAACTAGCCAACACAATCAAGCTATTGAAGAGGAAAACGTCTCCAGATGAGGATAGCACCCCGGCAGAAATCTTCAAAGCCTGTGTGCCGGCAGTCCTCGAACCTCTTCAAGGATTTTGTGCTCAATATGGGAGACTCAAGTGTACTCAGTGGACTAAGGTATTTCTATACTATTACTGCTATTCAAAAAGGACGACAGAGCGGTTTGTTAGAATTACCGGGGCATCAAGCTGACAAACGTCGTGGCCAGAACCTTCGCCATACTATTTATGTTCCTTCTCAGAAAAGCAAGAGTGCCTTACGTGAGACGGAATCAGAGAAGCTTCCGTACAGGGAAGGCCGTGTTTTCCAACACTGCTACAAGTTCAAAACCCAACCATCGATTGATTCATTGACTTCCTTGCAGAATTTGACTCAGCCTATGGGGCATGCGTTTTGTGTGTTCTGAAAGCTGAAGGCTTGCCGGATAAGTTGGTGAACCACATCAAAGCCTACTGCTCACACACAAAAGCCTGCATCCAGGTACGTGGGGAAGAGACTATGACGTTTGACAATGTCGTCCATTTTCGTCAGTGCTTTTTACTGTCACAATTGATTGGGTGATATTAGGCGCGCCTAGCTGCTTTCCTGAAGTACCAATAGGCCCTAATTTCCGTTTATTTTTGAAGAGCATGTTCACAGACATAAAAAGTAAATG
>SJOL01002389.1:42982-60826 GCA_004794785.1 Opisthorchis felineus
GTCCCTGATTGTTTCGCTGACAAGAGCTTTCCGAGGACCAGTCGAACGAATCAAGTGGAACAGCTTGCGGGCGTTTCCAGCATTCTTTGCATCTTCCATCTCTTCAGCCTTTCCGGTCCACCAAGCTTCTCGGTCTGCACGGATACTCAGTTTCACCTGGCGTCGGATGATGCGTCTGGAAAGCCCCTTTATTATTCATTGATGAAATACTCTGTAAACAAAACCTCAAGACGCAGTCGGCCACTTATCATGGAATATCCAAGGACGATTCGAACATATTTGCACTGAGATATTTGGGATTTTTCGTAAGCTGACATTTGGATTACTCCACGGCAGTTTACGGTTAGTATGCTAGGCCCTGAACTGCCGTTATGTCACTCAGCTTGACCAACTAAGTTATTGGGGTCGCGTCCTTGAAAGCGGTATTTGTTTGGAATTCGGTGTAATGCGGTGATGTACCACAGGCGGAAGTCAGTGAACTACGTATCATTAGTAGTAAATTGAATGACTGGCATCAGAACTGGACGGCGGTCCAGCGGTGGCTGAAACATTGGATAACCGTACGTAGTTGGAAAACCACATCACTTTTGCGCGGAGCTCGATACAGGTCTTGGTGTAAGCCAATACGGCCGATGTAGATCTGAATGCCCATGACTGGCGAGTCAATATGCAGACTGATAAAACTCAAACAACCTATATGGTAAAACCTATGATTAAAAGACCTCATCAAGAATGAGCCTGTGTTTTGTGGCCTTTTCAACCATCCTCCCGACTGTTTCACGTTTCCTCCAAAGATAAGCTCAAAAGGTAAAATTTTCTAAATGTTCACTTTGTTTTTGACGTCCTTACTCGAAACGTAGTCTCTAAACTGCTTGTATTTCTGATAGTTGACTGTAGTTCAGACAGTTGAAGAAAGTTCTCATGTCATTCGACATGACGCCAACAAATGAGATCTAGTCTTTTCATGCCTTCATGTTCCGTCCAAATGCGAGTCTCACTTGTTAAAACTGCGGTGAACACAAACTGCACGCATAAGGCTATTCACTCCTCACCGTTACGATAGCCTCCCCGATACGACCAAATCTGTTTGACATTTCTGAGATCACGATAACAAGATCGCATTGTCTATGCACAAATTTGAAACGTTTTTGTACAGTCATCAATAGCTGCAGGCATAGGAACATTTTTATTTGAACAGCTGCTGACGAATTCGACGAATTAGACTCAAGGAAGAGTGAGGACATTAAGATGTTGCCGAAAAAGTGATTCGTCGCCACTTTCTACCATTATTATTTAGCCTTTTGTTACGCTGGCTGGGGAGGTTTCATGTAATTTGAGAGTTAGTTCGCGAGGAGAGACTACCAAAGTGTTTCTCTCCTATGACCGAGATTTCTTGTGAATAAAGAAAAGGTAGGTTTTCTGTAGTGTAAAAACTGAGGAAACCGTTGCAACAGGGACTTTAATAAAATTCTTTGACCACTCAATGGATTATTTGACCTCTTCCGGAAGAGATGAATCAAACGCTTTAGCTTTCTTTCAAATATATGAAGGGAGAAACCGTATAATAACTAAAAGTCCTGTATGAAAAAGAGATATTTTACTGTAACCTGGATAATTTCGAATAATATCTCCAAAACGGTGGGGTTTTGCAACCCAACAATGAGTAGAACAGTGACTAATGAAAACGTGGTTCGTTATGGTAATGTGTTGGAATACTGGTGGCTCGATTGCAATAATTGGTTATTGATCAGGCGGTTCTCTATATTCCTTTGTATCGACGGAACAATCTCCTCAAAGTGGGTGCTTTTCTTCGTTAAGGTAATCCCCCGGGGCAGGACAAGGCAGTAACTTTGCAAGGGCAATGAAGTTAGTCGGAAGACGGTACCAACTTCTTGTTATTCAAGCCAAAGTCTGTTTTTTCTCAGCCAGAACGTTATTTAGAGGTTGGTGTGAGAAATATCTACCTCATTAAACAGCTGTTAGACCGTTGCTCACATACCGCCATGGGCAGCATTTGGGTGCAGAACCCATTATACAACCCTTATTGTTCAAGTAACCGAATGATGAGAGGTTTTGTGAAAACCGTATGTATCTCCACCCATCCGCTCCGTGGACAAAGGGTTGTAGGATATCAGTTTTGGGTAACGAATGTGTGGAAAGCTCAGTCACTGGAAGAAATACAGCTGGCTCACAACCTCCAAAAAACAAGGGTCAGTTTAAAGAAAGGTACCTGTAGAAAAGCCGAAAATACTGTGCACTGCTAGTATTCTAGTATTCTAGTATTCTAGACTAGTTTCTAATACCCCGTTTTCCCACGAACCATTGGTCTACCGTTGGCCGTTTCTGTTTTCCACATTTTGTATGGTCGTGCTATCTGTTACTATCTAGTTAAAATGTTTCTGTTTTTTTAGTTCCCTGAAAAATGTATCACTGGAGGTCTTCGTAGTTATGATAAAATGTTTGCTTCGAGTTTAAAAACGGTCGCTTTATGCATATGTGTGCACATTGTGCTGCAATAAACTGGCGAGTCCAGGGATCTCAGGGAAGTCTTTATGACTGCTGTTCCAGTGCTGGGCGACTGGCCTCACAAGCCGTAAATTTATCCGTAACAGCAATGGACTATTTAACAGGTTAAATGACTTGGTAGCCGTTTACGCTATTAGTCGTTGGGACATTGGGCACAATCGTATTACGGATGAAGGTGGGGCCTGGAAAATAGGATAAACAAACTCCAAATAAACTGATATTTATCGGGTCCCACACAGCTAGAATTGCACCAGTACACACCATCCTGGTATGGTTATCACCTCTGAATGTATGAAAAAATTCCCTTTTCTCTAAATGGACCACCATCCTAACAGATTATGTCTCGAATGGCAATGGGAAAGGGCATTAGCCTGACAAAAGCTTCTTACTCAAACAGTATATAAAATTCGATTTTATTATCAACAACCTGATCAAAACACCATTAAACAAAAGGACGAATTACCTGTCCAGGAGGAGCCATTCCTCCGACTGAAATCCCGATGAAATGGTGTACCAAATCCAGTTTGCATGTGCTGTAACTCAAACCGGAATTTTCGGGCTTAAATGCGTCTACAGTTTCCTTCATTTACGTTTTATTCTCAAGGTGAACACACATCAGCCTTCCGACATATGTTATTAATGATCTGTTTTTATGTCAAAGGTCTTTTTTACACCATGACTCATAATTAATGGGATGATGGTCACACATAAAAGTAATTTAGTATCTGCTGAGGACCAGTTCAATGGCAGAGATCATAGACACGAGATAGGCGTAAAAGCATTTATCTTTATCACCCCTTTGATCAAACAAACAAGTCATTCTGGCTAAGAATTATTCATTGATGAAGGTCGAGTAAAAAAATCAATATCTCATTCATACTCATAAGACTTGAATAGCAGTCGCAAATTGGCGTTAGCGGAACTGGCTATAGTAGAAATGTAGACTGAAAGATGGGGAGGAGTTTCTTGGGGAGAAATAGGCCAGGTTACCTCAGATTGCCAAAGTACATGACTGGTAGCACTTTTTCCTAGGTAATGAAAAACACCGTTGACCATGTTCGTTATAGTTACCGAACGAAGATGGCATGAAATAGACGAAAGTTTCCAAGACATCTTATCGAACAGGCTTAGGGCACAGTCTTGGATATATAATATTTATGTTTGTCACTCGTGTAAAGTATGGGTTTGTTGACAGATTAGCTGTTTGTCAATACCAGTCAGATAGGGACGGTGCAGGTTGACTTGTTAGAGAGATAAACTGCTTACCCGCGCGGCAATTGTTGTTTCTATCTGTTTTCAATAGGCCTTCGAGTTCCCATGGAATCTTTTTCTACGGGACAACCTGTTACTACATGCGTACATTTGATAGTCTGGTTCAATCTTCAAGCTTGATCAAAAAAACCATTTGACGACGAATGTTTTTGGTGCAGCACCTGAGCTAATGATGGTTAAATTTTCAAGATCGCTTACGTTCCTTCCTGTGTGATAGATATATCTGGTAGCGACTGGCAGCGTTCTTTGGCTGTTTCCCATAAGGATCCTCAAATCCTATGAGTGTGGTCTTGCGCTTTATCAGTACTGTGCGACTGATTTTTTGCACGTGAGTGGAGAATCACTAGCCACGTCGGTGTGATCCGAATCTAGTGAGTAGTATGCTATTAGTTACTTGATATCACAATGCCTTCTTAGCGGGTAACAACTGAAGGATGAGGATGCTAGGTTTCGGCTCAGTTGTTCATCTAGAACACGAATGGCAGTACATAAATTTAGGTTTGATCAATTAGCATTTCATTAAATTGCAGAATTTTGCCGACTATTTAGCTCTTAGGTCGACCAAATTTTACTCTTCTGGTGCATGAGAGAGCAAAACAACTGGAATTCAAAGGCCACCCGATGACCTACGACAGAGCAAAACATCTCAACGTTAAAACATACTATTTGACAGTCACTCAAAGAAAAACCAGGGGTCTACGTCTTTCGGACTGAATATGACCACAAAATGGGGACCAGGTCTTGTAAAGTGTGAAAACATTAAAATGAATCCAAGGCGCACGCACCATATAATTGGGTTACTGGTCGGCCACGTTAGTCTCAAGGCTCTCAAGTGCTTTTTTGATGGTAGGTACCCAAACAGCAGATGCTCTGGTTGTTTCCATTGTCCTGTTATAAACGGCCTTGAGAAGATTTGATTGCACTTTATAGATCATTCACGATGTATGATTCTACCGAATTTATCCTGTCTTTGGTGTCGACTAGGTGCACTTCTGAATCAGCCTGTTTTGTGTCTGAAAATCCTCCCGGTTGGCGCGAAATCATTGAAGCCACAGTTTCTAGTAAACCGGCAAACAATCAACACCACTAATGCAGCATAAATCCGTCGACTTCATGGAACATCCCCTTCGAGGGTGCAGCACGACGATGGATCATTCTTGTTTGAAAAATTTGTTGAATGTCATAAGCAACAGTTTGCACAGGTAGTTTCCTCGTTTGCTTTGAGCTGGAGTTTCGGCTGAAATGCCGATGAAAAGAGAGAATGCATCTTTATTCTTACCGCATTTGAAAGCACGTTATGTACGCTGTTGACCCTTCGATCGCTTTGCTAAACTGTCAAATAACCCAGGGTTTTCATGGAAGCAAGTAGAAGCATTATAACGGGGTGGACGGAACTCACCTATTTCGTGTACCTCGTCATCGGTTTATATACCATCAGCATCAAGAATAAGATAGAATGATGGACAGACAATTGGACGAGCAAACATGCGGGTCGGCGAGAAGAGGTCATTAGACCCCGGAACAGGTTAAATAAAAGTACTGGGGCTGTAGGCTTGATTCAATCTCTGCCTTGCTAACGGGAGTCAAGGCTAGCCACAAGTTCCACCTGTTTACAAAAATGGGGCCAGTAGCATCCAATCGTCGCCACTTCAGCAAAGCGACGGTTGTTCTGAAAACTCGAAGACAGCGCCTACCCGATGAACCTCGACAAGGGCGAAACCGATCGTAGGCTGTGGAAGGGTTTTCAGCAACCTTATGAATAGTACATTACGTCTACACAAAGTACCGCGATATCTCGAATATCGTACCAGCTGAAACACGATACGGTCAAGTGCAGCACATCCAGTTGCTTAAGAACATCATAAACGAGAGACTCAGCTGGATTCCGCTCCAGGTGAGTTATCCATCAAAAACAAATTGATATGAAAATGAGTGTATTTGTCGAAAACTCTCTCGGTTCTTTACGCTCGTCGCAATCCAGTAAGTATCCAGTGACTGCGCTGAACAGGATTTTCCAGCTATTAAGTGTTGAGTTCTTTGGAAGGTGCTCAGAAATCTTTGAAGTTGATCATATCTTGGTTCTTCTGACGTACCTGCTATCATAAGTAAATTTGAAAACGGTATACTTAGAAGGAGGTAACCAAGGATTCTGATTTACCTAGGTTGGTTTCTATAAGCGTTCATCGTGTTTTGTTAGGCACTACTAAATTGGCAGCGTTCAGTGTCTTCGTGAGAGTTTGACCTAATCGGTGCGTTGGACGTGTAGCATCCCGGTTCCCACTAAACCGTATTGTGATGAAAACTGTTTTTAGGAACATTTTATCGTCTCTCCTTCTGTTCAGCAGTCTCTCCTCGCCTCTTGATGAAGCTACAGGGAAAACAGTTATGCCGCGGTATGGCTAGGGTGCCATCAAAATCTTCCTACAGTATGATCGGAGTAAATTTTCCCTAGCCTGTTAAAGAAACCTTGCACCAAGGTTCGTTTATACTTTATTGGACAAAAGCTTTTGAAATTTAACAATTTTCCTGTCCAGATTGGCTTGTAGAATAGCAAGCTGAGGAATGCCCCCGTTCTTTGACTTCTTACCATTTAGATATCAAGGAAGTGAAAAGATCTTCCTTTTTCATGTTCATCCGTGAACTCAATAGCATTGTATCAAGCACTGAAGCGTCTGCTGTGAATGTAATCTGTCTTCCAACACAACGGGAGTATCATCAAGGCAACTAGCACAAATGTGTGCTTTCAATGTGAACTGACCTAATTGGTTACGCCCCATAAAATGTCATATAGAAGTGGTCCAAGCAGGATTCCTATCCCGACCGCATCATTTTGTCGGTATAGCCTGTTGTTGAGACAGAAGTGTACATTTCTGTAAGTTTATGGGACCGAAGTGTTACGAAAAAACGCGGTGGAATTCCACTCTGGAGAGGGATTTCGTGGTTTCAGAAACAGAACTCAATGGCCCGATATGACATATTTAGCAGACTAGTGAACAGTTCCCATAGCGATGAACTTTCACAATCCACTCGCACTTAGAAAACGGTGACATGTTTAGCAAAATGCATCGAAGCTGGACGGAGTGGAACACATAATGAGGTTTCCCAATGGCTAAATGGCGAAGGTCGAGCAGCATCTTCTTCTTATACGGTTGATATTGGTAAACAAATTAAGCTAAACCTACAGATGCGAGAAAATAGCACAAAGTCATTCACCTACTGAAAGCTTTCACTAGACTCTCAAAAAACAATCGACACCGGTAGTTTGCAATCCTGGAAAGTTTTTTATTGCTTAGTTTTATCACAGTCGAGCCATGTCGGGTCTGGAATATCTCGGCGTTTACGCACATCATCATCATCGGCATCATCAGATAAGGCTACTTTCCTGATATCAGTAACATGAGATGGGACCCAACGAGAAATCCGACACAGTATGTCAACCTCGTTTCTGATGATAAATTTCTGAAAATACAGCGTGAGCCAAAGTTTGGGTATTAAGTCTAGTCATTTATTTACCACCTGTGCACATAGAAATTAGTAAGAGCTCTGGAGGCAACTATTTGGAAGAGGTTGAAATCGAACCAAAAGTGACAAGACCGGTTGACAATGAAAAATTATAACTGGCGTCTCCGATCTATCACCAAGTAACAACTATCCGGTGACCGCCTTCATATCGAATTTATTTCACAATCAGAAGTGGCTGTGTTGATGGTCCTAGTGTTTGAAAAAGTGTCGCACACCCTCCTGTGTGATAATCCCCTTTGAACGGTATTTATTACCTGGAGAGCCGTTCTGTTTAGATCGATTTGTGTAACGACATCTGGCAGACTAGATATGGCCATTCTGCTAATACCGGATGTGTTCGGTGCTGCGAAGTTCTTGGCGGTAGGCTTGTTTATCCAGTGTTTCTGTTTCTACGGTTTTTCAAACGTCTTCATTCGTGCGGCCCTGGAAATGATGATCTCCGTCAGAGTTACGACAATTTTTCTAATTTGTCACCACTGAATGTGGCTTTCCACGAATCTCAGAATGAATAGTATTGTGGAAAAGATTTAGATGTAAGTATACGAATCAGTTTGAAGATACAATCTGGTCAGAAGTAGAAAATAAACCAGGCGTTTTGTTCTCGAGAACGAGTGTGAGACAAGGACCTTTGTGATGCAGTCAATCGAAGACTGACGTGCATACAAATCACAGAGCGTTCATTCTTTTCCAGTTTTTTTTTGGAGATATTGATGCTTTTGTCAGAGTGTTGGTGCCAGGCAAGAGGAAAATGCGGGACCAAAAAGTGCCTCAATTTACAACCGAAGATCAGTGGGCCCGTTTGGGGAGAGGAACAAACGAACGGAGGTCATGCCGCGGAGGGTTCGAGGTGTCACGTATGAAGGTCATCCGGACACCATCAACTCAAGAGACAGGTTAATCAAGAAGCCAATGGGTATTTAAAATCACTGATGATGAGTCAAGTTTGGCCTGGACGTTTATACCTTACATAAATCCATGCTCGAACAACATCCATCCTCTTCCACCAGCAACAAACTTCCAACCGTGACACACTGCTGATTTCAGCTCGACCGACGATGACACACCTCTAAGAAAATTAACCCGTTCAGTCGTACAATTAACGGCCAACTTATTCCTGTCATTAAAAATGGTAAAAACATCCTAAGAAAACTATGCTCTTCACGAGAAGCGCATTGAGGGGTAAACCAGTCAATTTTGAGGCCACACTATTGATCGACTTTTCATCTATCCACAGGGACGGAGTCAGTCAACTCTGGGATATTATTACATGTGATGTATTTATAAATCCACTGCTCTAAGGCATCAAGGGTATCCGTGTCGTGTTTATTCTAGTTGAGTCATCGGACTAATTTATTCATTTAAAATATAGTCAGGCTCTCCGTGGGCTGCGCTAGGACACAAGGACCCCCATTGAGGTCGAATTAAAACAATATTTATGATAATCTGACACACGTGACACACATAAAGTAGGAATTAAAGTTGATATGTTAAAATAATCAACGAGACCGTTCATAACAATTTCACCCATTATGCAACCGGACGAAAAGTTTTCCCACTAATAACCTACCACTTTCAGCAGAACATGGTAGCCGAACACCGCGAGACAATTAGACCCTAGAGCCCATCCAACCAGCACCACGATATCTCACGATGTTTCGCGTAGTTCGTTGGGATAAAAAAAAACTAGGTAATAAATCACTTTGAAGTCACAAGGCGACACTGGTTAGTACAGATTCAACGGAATGTTCCCCGTTTCCCTGTTCTGCACGCTGTCGCTGCTTCGTTGTTGGTGGCATACCCATTTGCTCATCATACAAAGAGTGGTCATACATTTTCTGTCAGTGAGGGGACAGACATAGACAGGTGGAGACAAATGTGTATGCGCGCCCACACACACACACACACAGTACGCGTGGCCACAGTGACCGGCGCAAAAAAACGCGAGGCCCGTTGTCATGAGGACGAACCACTGCATTGTACCGACTGCACTGTTTTTTGAGGCGGTAACAAAGATGTCCAGTAATGGCTGTGTCGATACTAATCAAACTGTAAATATGACTCAAGACTGTAGAGGAAGGACAGAGGTTTTGTGTAATCAGTGAGGATACGGTGGGTGGTAAATTGTCGCGATCTGTTCTGTCCATTGTGTCGCAGTCTATAACTATTTGGAACATGAATTTTGCGACGCATTAAGACATCATTACCATGGGGAAGTGAGCTGCGGTGTGACGATTTGCCTGCCTCCGTTACCCATTGAGATATACTGAGGGGTGTCCGTGCGACCTTCGCAGTCTCTCATACCAGGTTGGTCAATGGTTAAAAGTCTGACCAACACAGTCTCCTGGTCCTCCAGGTTGGGGGTTTGAACATTTATGGTCAATTGTTCTTTAAAAGCTGTAATGCACTGGCATTTCCCGCCAGACACTGCTACCTTGCGGTTAGGATTTTGAGCCAAAGTCTTTGGTTGAGGACCCTAATCGTCCTCTTGTCTAGGTGTGGGCGCCCTGGCAGTATCACAGCTCACGCACGACCATGAATTGCACATATACAAATAAACTCATGCCACATTGGCTGTCGCGTGGTGCCATCAGCCGGACCGCCTTACTCGCTGCGTACACCAAGGCAAGTAAGTGGAAACAGGCTACTGCTGTAGCCACATCATTATTAACTCTCTCCTTGTTGACCCATTAATTAGGCCTGGTGACTCCGTTCATACAGTGTCGGATTTTGAAGCAATATCTGCGCGCCATCCAGCGCTGGCATCCTCAGGCAGCTCGAAATCAATCTTCAAGCCTTGGCCCTCAGTCTATCTATTTGCAGTTCCTCTCACATTACGGCAGCGAATCATCAGTGTTGAACAGTGATGTTATGCGGTTGCTGGTGTTCATTACTGAACAGAAGCCACGGTGGTCGACTCCATCCTACATTGCAGCTCTTTCCAAATCCCCTCCGTGAATGGCGACAAAACAGATCCTTCCATAGTACGATTTTGAAAAAAAGACCAAGTAAATTCGTTTTCATTAGAGAGGATATTTCAGAAAGACCATCGCTAGTGAGTGACCTAAAAAATTCTCGGGTTGTTTTCACAGGATGATGGAATCGAAAGCACATGAAGCCTTGATAATGACCGTTCCACGGATCTCGATCTTTAACACCCCCCTGCAAGACTTTCATTCTGTCACACAAAACCAGAATCTGTTGGGGTAACCAGTCACAATATATACAGTAGGAACATTACGTTGGAAAATCAAGTGTGATTGAGTCCCATGTTTGTTGAGCATCGTTACTATCGACTGTCAGAAAGATGGCAAATGCAAATATTAATGGAACACAGAGCTGCCCCAATCCCGCTGATCATTAATTATTTTCAAAGAGTCAAACACAAGTTTGCAACGAGCGCAGGTGTCGAACAATATCAGAATGGAGAACATTCTCGAAATGAAGCTTGCAGCTGAAACTACGAAACTTCTCTCAAATGTGTCCTGCGATTGTGTGGCAAGAGCCTAAACTGTGTTTCCCACCACCTGTTCTCCAGCGACACAATCGGGAGGCACGTTCACGAGATCGTATCGCGGAGTTAATGTTTTGTTCTACGCAAAAGCATACTGTTGTGTTATTCACTCGCTCTTTATGCGCCTGAGTTTGCCTGGTATCCGTGGTAGATTAGCGGGAAACGCCCTGGCCTCTGTCACGGACGCTGAAGAGCAGGATACTTCAGCAGATTACTTCGGCCGCGTGTCAGATTAGAACTGAGTGGCGGCTAGGAGATATTTCCAAACCGTGGAGCATAGAAAAGCAATTCGGAAGTAAAAAAAAGCCTCGGTCACATTGGATAGTTGGTCTTCCCAAGAATGATTCTTAGGTAGCGGGGTTGATTTTTTTCGCATCCTGCGGAATTTCGTGGAGCATCACATGAACGAAGAAAACACGGAAGATGCTCGTTTGAGGATAAAATACAGACTTTTTAATTCGCCGCGCAAAATGTCAGATATAAGTGAGATCTTGCGGTTAAGTTGGGCTACGTCCCCTTCATCAGGCAAGGCAAAGCGGATTTAAATTACCGTCTGCCTGAGTCAAGAAAGACAAACGGCATGGGCTTGTACATACCATCTCACACTCAAGAATGAACTACCGAAAACGTTTGAGACGTCCATCTGCCACCCCCTCATGGGCCCAAGTTCCATCGTCCTGGTATCGACTACTTACGAAGCAACCTATGCATTAGAGTTCCAATTCTCGCCCCTCGTTTACTAGGTGATAACGGTGACGCCTGGCTTTAAGCAGAAATGCAACAACCACTTCTCTGCCTTGTGGTATTCTCTTCTGTGGTCCCTTTTTGAGTATGCCGTGCTATATAACAGGCGAATTTCGAGTATGGAAGACCGATAGAATAAAAACTTATGATGTCAAACAAATATGGGGCCAACCAATACAGGCGAACGCTGGACAAAAAATCGACTGATTCAGGTGGTGAAAATTGTGCGACGGCTGAATGAAGCAGTTCAAACAATATAGTGCATCCGTATCGGTCTATATGAGCAAGCTGAGCAAAACCGACGAACTTGAGGTGGATGCCATGGAAAAATTCTGTCACCCGAGAAAGGCCTCAGCGGGTCTGGTAAACCATAGTTCCTGTGTATTTACTCACGGCATTCATCCGTGCACTGTTGGTGATGTTCTCGGGTCGACAATAGTCCAGAAAAAACGGGCTGAACTCGAGCGATTTTCTCTTTGGTTGCATACATCAAATGGAAATCTAATGTGATGAATACTGGTGAAAGAATTAGAGAACCATACAGAGTTTTACGGTTGGAACTAATAAGAAATACCCCTATTGTACAAATGATTATGACTGAAATTGTAACGGAGCAAGGATTAGGTTGAATGATCCTGTTGAACTGTATCGTGTAAATCACGGAAATTTAGACATTCGGAGCAAATGTGATAAGGTTACTTAGAGCTATAACCAACGGAGCAAAAACTGTGGGGCAGTGCTGGAGTAGGTTGTTGAAAAAGGCGTTCCATACGTACTCACGTTCGAGTGACCCCCCGGAAAAATCTTTTAGAGGCTCTTTCGCTGAAAAATCACTGTATTGGATGTACACTCTAATTGGCTAGTTTTGTTTTTTGCATGATGAAGGGTATATTTTGAAATAAATAGGACTTTCTTCGAATTTAAAAACACACCTCTAATACAAACGTATATGTGTACACGTTCATATTCACCCCGAAATATGAAAACACATCTAATTCGGCCACGTCCGATTGCTTCTTTTCAAAAAATTAGCACAAAAAGTTTAACCGCTTCTATACTAGATGAGTATGAGGAGGACGCGAAACCTGTTTCTCGTCAGTGACTGGCCCGAAATGGACTATGACGGGCGACATACAAAGTGTAATTGACAAGAGAGTGTTATAAAAAAATGCCAAACGTAAAAGTTACTCATTTACAATGTGAAAAATCAACTTCTCCGAGACGGATGGAAGAACATTATATTGTCCATAAGGAGGGAAAAGAAGTCTACGAATATTGAAATAGATGGGATAAATAGTGGATTTACTGTCTTGCGCATCATCAGTTATTGTAATAAAATAACTGCAGTATTGATCATAGTACCTTTCATGTCATTTTACCTTTGTACACAGAACTGAGCCCTGAGCGATCCCCAAATGCACGCGGCCATCTGAGAGCCTTCACTGTCCAAATGGATTTACAGAAATCGATCAAGTGATGCTTAAATTGGCAATTACTGCTGACCTGTTGATCAAGTGCCGCCTGAGCGTACCTTACAATCTGCGGGTTGCTTTTTTATGGGAATCGGACTAACTGTGAACCAGTATGAGCCAATAAACTACCCTGGAAGCAGAAAGGTTGTTCACCCAGCTGATACCCATCACTATGATTCTGGTGACTTAACCCCAGTTTGGAATATCAGCTCGTTGATACACACACTTCTGTCTTTTCAGAGGCACCCAAGATGCCGGAGAACTTGCAGGAACGTCACCATCACTTCGGACAGCTTGAATGTGAGCACAATTCGGAGTCAGGTCCATACCTCCAAGGTATGGCTGCTATGAATATGTACGAATTAAATGTATTGAAACTGTAATTAGTGCGGAATCGAAACACGAGAATGAGTGGTCACGTTGACGAAAGGGATTTGTACATTATGCGGACACACAAGAAGAATCGGCTAGTGAGTCGTAATCACTCGATGCATGGCAGGATCTGAAATGGGAAGGATTTTGCACGCCGCATAGGAAAGTGGATTTAAGCCAACCAAAACCGCCATACATACAGCTGAAAGTACGTCTTGTGCACAGACAACCAAGTTAACCTGGTTATGGGTTTGTGCAACACACAAACTTGGTTTTGCTGGAAACGTCTCTAGGATCCTAATCATGTGCGAACCGGATTTTTACCAACTATGCTCACTCCCAGATCTCAGTCGCAATCTACGGGCTACACGTCGTACCGGGGCCTTTGGATAAGTAGAGGAAACTGACGGCACGATGCTGTCGTGCTACTGACAAATTTCTCTGAAAGGTCCTGTTAAGTCACCGTGTGAGTGATCTTTCGTTTTGTCAAAAACAAGTTTAGTAATTTTCGCACCTTTTCTTATGAATGAGTAACAAAGTGTGAAATTTCTGTTTTCCGTTATTTACCGGAGTCGAGGAGAGATCGGAAAATGTTCTCAATAGGCGATAGGACAGAGTAAATTTCTAGTGTTCGGTTTTTTTTGTGACTGCATGGAGATCAGTTTTATTTACGAACCACTGACTACGAATGGACATATAATCGAAATTGAAAAAACAACCAATTTGAAATTCCCTGCCTGTGGTGCATCGGGCTATCCATTTCCTTCTACACGCATCCTAAAAATATAGCACTGCGTTCGCAGTGGACCGTTGAAACCTATTAGCATTCTCCTATGTAATCTGGGATACTGAAAGACCATGGTATTCGGATAGACTTATTCGGATAATGTCTTATTGCACCATCATTATCAGCTGTAAGAACCGCGTACTTGTCGTACAGTGGTTATAGGTGCCACAGTTTCGTTCACCGACGACTTTTAATTGGGGAGCTTGGAAAGGGAGCTATGCATTGAAGGCAATAGCTTGGATGCAAGAGCGCCATTGAGGGCGCGACTGGGCCATATCTGACAATATCTCTAACCATTGATATATCCCGTCTCGGGGTCCCCATCCAGGGAGACGGCAGCGACTAGTGCAGCTGAATTTGCTGGTAATGGCTTTCGCTGCCAAGTCATTGTATGACCCCCCCTGGCTCGTTTCCACCCTTCGCGTGGTTGTGCGAAAAGAACCCTTGCAAGAAGTCGGTCGACTGGCATACGAAACACGTTGCCAAGCCAGTGCAACCTATGGAGTGTGGTCACTTGATCTATCGTAGGTGAGTTATTTCTTCTGAACACCATTCGACGTACTTTAGCAGTGCTGATCAAGTTCAAAATGATGGCGCTTTAAAAAAACGTCGCACTGGCCAGGCGACTTTCTAATTCTTGTTCATTAGTATGGACTTCGGCTGAAGGTCATGTTACAGTTCGGTTGAATTCGCCTCAAAAAACGATAGCTGATCCTCAGCCAGAAGGCTGACTATTGTCACGGTAGCTTCGCAGTGGTCGTCTTCCAAAATTCATTTGTTTGTAGGTCTCCTGGAAAGTTTCGGAGATTATCACTTGGTTGTCGGGGGCCTTTCTTCCACGTTCGGCTGTCTACAAACTCTCGTTCCTCTGGTAACAAAATGTTTGGTTTATTGTTCGAGAAATATGACATTCACATACTGTAGAATCCCTCAGTGATGGGATACCCAGAATCTTTGGATATTTCTCAATTCCACGTGAAATTAGAGGCACTCCCTAGAACGAACGAAAGGATGTGAATACAGCCTCGTGGAGTCGGAAAACCGTTCTTAAAGGGACTAGGATACAGAGTGACGGGCTTCGTTTTCATGATATTCTCTCCGTTCTTCAATCACTATGGGGAAAAATATCCAGGCTAACAGGCTGATACAAATCTTATTTCGACAACAAACTGTGGCGATGGCCCCATTGAATAAAAATTTAACACGATTCAGACCGAACCAGTTTTTCCCGGACCGGTGTCGTTGGACTTGTTACTAAGATTGTTCGTCAGCTGAGGCAACATACGATACTTGTGTTAACGCTTGTGCGTTTGCGGATTAGGGATAACGTTTCGGGTTTTGTTTCTGAGGTTTTCGAGCGCGGACAGACCTGACTACTGGTCAGGGCTTCGATTACCTAGTGTTCTCCCGAATTTGAAAAGTTTGCTTACTGGCATATCCTCAACGCGTTGAAGCCAGCTGATTCACAGTCAGCTCTTGAGGTACGGAACAAAGATACTAATGAAACGAAAAGTCAGCACCGTCTCAAACGTGCCCAAAGGAGTCAAGGAAATAGAATCGCCGAGGACAGGTGTCCGGTTTTCAATGGCAAGTTAGCTGTTCGAAAGGAAACAAGTGCTCGGTCGATACGGGATGGTGCAACCAGACCTACCACCGCTCCCGAGCCTCTAATATCTGAGATATTTCTCATCCCGACTCACAACACAGATGTTTACAAGCAGTAAAAAAGTGGAAAAAGTATAATCAATAGACATGGAAGAAAGAATTCATGCACCTTCGGAAACGCAGAGCGAATAAGTGGGGAGCCTTAAATGGTCATGGTGAAATGTTTGGCAGACTTTCGCAGGATAGGGTGGTGGATTTGGGAACTGGAGCCTTTACTAACTTTTTCAGTGCCAATCTGACGCCAAGCAAATATGAAAATGAAGACCTTTCGGCTGAGTTGATTCATACATTGGTTGATTCAGCTCGTACACTTTTGCACCCCTAGCTTAGCACAAACCATTGTCTGCCAGTCCCCTTCTTGAAATGTCGTAGACATGTATTTTCGTATGAAAATATGTTTCTTTACCTCATAAAAGTAAACAAATGTCTGAAAAACTCGAAGATTGAGAAACTGCTCACTGGAGACACTCCCAATAAGTGCCTCTGATTGAGGCTTCATCAACAAAAGATGGGAGAACAGTTCACCTGATATTACTGGTGAAACCATCCAAACAGCTTGCTCACCTATAACAATTCTCTGCATTGCAAAGAAAGACATCAACCAAAACTGCGAAGCAACTCCTAATATGGCGCCAGCAAAATGATATATCGGCAGCACAGATTCACCTTGACGAATCGCCATTTGTGCACACCGAAAGCAATCAATAATCATCTGATGAAGAACCAAAATCAGTGAACTCATCTATGAAGATCATCAGGCTTTAAAGACTTAGGTCAAAGTTCTAACATACATTGACGTACAGTGTATACATTCAAAACTATAAGCAGATGAATGAAACCGATTTCCTCGGTTGTTTCATTCATCCGAGTGAGTATGACCTGATGGAGGCAGCAAAGGACAAGTTTCCTTGTATAAAAGTAGTAACATTTTACAGTTGGATACAATTGACCGATAAAGGTATAAAGCCATCTGTAAAAAACGGAAGAAGCCAACGTTAATTCCACAATAGGAAGAGTCTCGAATGTCTGAAGGGTGCTCTGTTGATGTTCGCAACTAGGGACCGAAGTCTATTCTAGAGAAAAGAACCTCTGAATTTTGTCTCCGTACTTTTGTTTCACGATCTCCGATTAACAGGGTGAGCGGAATAAAAAATGGACTATTTATCCAGCTGTTCGGTCTTAAAGTATAAGCTGTGCAAGTTAGGGTGAGGAAGCGAATCCAGAGAATGACGTCCTGCGATATTTTTCATTCGATGTCTCGAAAAAGTTCTTACGATGACACGTTAGAAATTCTAAAATATTTTGATACTATATCAAGTTCGAGCCGACTCGTGATAGCGCAGTGGTTAAGGCACGAACATACTGACTAGAAGGTCCGTGGTTCGAACCCGGCACCTCGAGTGATGCTGTCTAGGCTTGTGTAACCCGGCAGTATCTCAGCCCGCGTGCTTCCTTCGGACGGCATAACAGCTAGGCTCCGAAAGGGTTTTACGGCTGTTTTTTTTTTCAAATTCAGGTTTGTACATGGAATTTGAAGGGCTGCACCTTTTGAAGAATGTCTATATGATAATTGAGTCGTGTTTAGATTTCTAAATAAAAACTCTGACATCTCGGTTATATCATCTCAGATATTGCATTGAAGCACCTTTCAAAAAGTGACGATGGAGCTTGTCCTGGAAAATAGTATGGATTTTCTAGTGCTTCCTCTTGGGGACTCGTTTACTCGTCATGTCAGTCTCCCACTCACTAACAACTGAAACCACAAGGGAATACGCATCCTCACAAAAGCCTGAAATTGTACCCGTGCGTGTTACATCGAAGCTACCGAGCACAGCTTCCACAACAGTCTCATCACTGTGACCCTGGAAAGGTAACTTTGATCAAGCTAAGAACCCAACAGGCTTTCGTTTATCCGATTCTTAGGGGACTGAGCTTGTCGTTAGCATTTATAAGAATGTCATTTCACAGTTTTT